>JAAAKM020001011.1:2996-13560 GCA_010016025.2 Alatinidae sp. Z8VKAUB7J3 | reverse complement strand
GTTTAACGCATCTTTCACTCCTCTCATGAAGTCCTTTTAGAGCATCTTTACTGATTTCCTCCCTAGGGCGCGCAAATCGTTAATTTTCGACTCCTCTGGACACGGCCTTCAGATTTTCCCTCTCCAAATTCTTTTATTGGTATCTACAGTAACGAGGATCGAATTTGAATAACCCTCTTAACACTATCTAAACTTGTGCCTCAAGTTTAGGGAAGAAAACAAAGCCAATCTGTATCATCTAATCCCCTGTCCTTTGACATTATGTCTACCCCTTCACCGTTGTTCAAAAACCCCTTGTTGCCAACCCACCGTGTATGCTTTAGGAGGTTGTATTTTCCCGCTTGTATGATATCCCATACATTTTCTAAACTGGTCGGCCCTTCTTTTAATTGGGCCTCCATATTTTCTAGATAGCTAGAGAGACATCGTAAAGATACTTTGAGAGAGACTGTCACATGGCCCGGGATAGTGCGCTAGTGCTAGTTGATAACACAACACAACACTGAGAGTTCATCAAACAAGGCCTGCTTAAAAGGAAACGGAATATATAAATTACACAAAAAAATAACACTTAACAACAAAAACTGAGTGCATAAAAAATATTTAATGTAGGTCAATCCCCTGTTTTAGTTCAATCAATTTCTCACCCACTTCATGACTCTAGGAGTACTCTGGCTGTGGTAATCTGTTGTAGCTGGTGCGAATGACTCGTCTTGCAAAAATGTAGTGAATTGTTTCTCTGACACGACGTAGTTTAGTTGGAACCGTCTCAGTTATTGGGTTTACTCTCCTGAGGTGTTCTCTCCTTTTTGCGTTTCACCTCCCCCTTTTTATACTTTCCGATCCTTTTGTATTTTAATCCATGTCATTCATTACTGCTAGGATCAGCAATCTGGTTGGTCTTTACACCACTGTTTCATCGTGGTTGAACCCAGGCTTCTCTATAACCCATGACAGAGACAATGGCACATATGCCTCTTTTGCTTTTTTCTTTTGTTAAGCGTCTATCTTAATGTATCTGTTTCTATCAACGTTTCAGCGGGCCCTGTTTAACTCTTGTGCTTGGCAAAGGAGGAGATGCTCCTGGTTATGGACTTATACCGGAGTTCCGAGATCTGTTGGGCCCAAAAGATATCAACATCGCCAAAGAAGAAGCTCCAAACAGGTAACACTGTCGTTGGTAATAATTTTAGTGCATGATTTATTTTCTAAACTTTATCACACATAACTGTTATAATTTCAGTTGTAATGGCTTTCTTGCACATCTTGAACATTATACATCTTGTGGTGGCCTTCTCAACACTTACGAAAAGTATTGGGCTGAAGCAGTTGGATGTTAGATTGATCTTTAAACTGCCATTCTTTGAAACAGCACGTTTACAAATGTTCGAAATACAACATCATGCTCTATGGAGGTTGCCTTTTGGGGGTTTGTGATTGAAAAGGTGAAATCAACTTATTGTAAAAATTTTCTTCTCGTCGACTGATACTACCTCCCTTAGTGTCTCAAGGTATTAATGCTGATCATCTTCTTTTCAGTTTACGTGCACAGTTTGGTACAGACCACATTCAGAATGCCGTACACGGATGCGATTCTGCTGAGAGTGCTGCTAGGTAACGTATGAGTTTGGTAATTATTGAAATGTAAATGAGGCATAATAATTTTATTTCTAGTATTTAAGTATATATCGTGTGGATTCGCCCGTCCCCGTTAAACCTTACAGGCTGTACGTCTTCCTTACAGGTTGCAATACTTCTGCATAGATTCTTTGATTCGCCTGGTAGGCATCTTAAGGCCGTTTTGGCCTGTTACAAATGTTTGTCATTATTATCGAACTGCCTAAAATAGCTCTAACTACTTTTATAAATATTGACCTTCGATAATTAATTACCCTGTAAAATTAAAAGTATGACAAAATAACGTTCTGCTTTTTTGTAATCCTGAAAAGACAATATAAACACAAATGTGGCAGTGATATAGGTTTTATAGAAAAGAGGTTCATGTATTATAAAATGCCAATCCAGTTATTTGAAACAAAAGACAAATGTGACCCTGTAGCACTCAACCTTTACACAGCCTCCTTAATAACAAGATTCCTCTATTGATTCATGTGCCCCACTGTAGAAGCTCATTTGCAGCGGTCATCGCATGTCTCTTTGATATAATCTATAAAAAAACTGTGAGCTCCGTAATGGATTTTCCATTTGCCGTTTTTTCATTTTGTCAAGTTATATTTTCATGGTAAAGTTGTTATAATTCTTGCATAAGTACAAATAATATTGACTACCGTTTTACTAGTATTTAGTAGTGCATTTTTCAAATTGCAGGGAACTTGCATTCTTCTTCCCGAATTTCAACGTGCCTACGGTGCAAGAAAAGAGACAGAAAAAACAACTGCAAAGAACACTGGCCCTTGTGCGACCTTCGGCACTCAGCAAGAATAGAGGTTCGTTTGAAAGTATTTTCTTTGTGAATGTTACGATCATATTAGCAGGTACATACATTTGTGTTTCATTTGTTTCACTCATGCAAGAAAACTATTGCCACTACAAGACACGAAGTTACTTTCCTTTATTGCACATAGGTTATACTGGCACCAGAATCGTCATCCTTAAGCCTAAAACATAAAAAAAATATCTGAAAGCGACGATTATTAGTGTAATCAAAGTGAAAAATTCTTACTCTGGTAGCTAGTGGATTGGAGCGTTTCTTTCCAGTGTTCGCCAGGCTCGTGTGCAGCTATTTAGTTCACTGTGAAACCTTTTGTGTGCTATAGGATGTCTACCTTTCTGTGGCACGTTGGAATTTGACAAACCTTTTCCTGCTTGTGTCGAATTGATGGGTAACTGAGGGCTCTCGTATGGAGCTATAGAAGGTCCATTGATTGGTTTGCATTAACTGCAGCTTTTCGTATAAATGGATATCGAAAGATGGGCGCTAGTTGTCCAAGCTGCTCACATGAGTTTTCCCCTGGCTGACGTACAGTCCCCTTCATCCTGCCACTGTCATTGTGTTGGTATGTAGTGATAGTTTTGCATTTGAGTAAATGGTAAAACATTGAACATACGATGTTGGATATGATGATGATGTTGGTGGAAGTTTGAGGTTACAGAAGCATGAACATGCTTAGATATCAAAATGAGCTGACGGTACACATCCGTTGCCCCCCTCCCCCCGCCCTGACATATTCTGTTGGTATCCAATGGTCGTGAAAAAGTGGTATGCAAAATTAGAGATCATCAATTGTTTGATGATAAGCTTATTTTCTTATTTTATGGACTTTCCCAATGCTCTTTCCAGATGAAATTATTAAAAAGATTGAAGAAGCTGGTTTTGTGATAGCAATGTCCAAGGAGATGCATTTGACGGAAGAGCAAGTGGAAAGCTTTTATTCCGAACATAAAGACCAACCGTACTTTGAGTCACTAGTCAAAAATATGACAAGGTTTGTACGTGCTATTATGCGCCATCTCATTAAGTTTCTGGTATCCGTCCTTTGGCCCTTTCATCGTCCGCTTCTAATAACCCTTCATACGCAATGAACGCCATAATATATTGTTTGAAATATGTGCGTATGATCAGAATACAAACTGTATTTTTACTGGCAAAGAGATTTTAGAGATAGTGGTTCATGTCGGGAAACCTTAGTCCGGAATTGCCCGACAATTTTCAAACTCGAACAGGAATAGACATTCCGCTCCCCTTCTTAAAGATGTGCTGGTAGAAACCAACACTACAGATTAGATTACATCCAGTGAATGGAAGTCATACCATAAATGTAGTGGCAGCCAATGAATGACACTCTGTCATAGACGTTATGATAATCAACGAAAGGCATTCCAACATGAATGTGGTGGCAGCCGAAGGAAGGCACCCAACATTTGTACTTGCAGCTAACGAAGGACATGCAGGTGGTAGTGGGTAACGGGAGAGCAGCATTGCTGTGGGTGATTACCTGCAAAGGTCACCCCATCACGGATGTGTCGGGACCAATAAGTGGAGCCTTTGTTGTGCTTCCAATTACTTCGAAATATTTTTATCCGTTCAGGCTCCGATTAGCTCTGTTTTAAACATGTATTTTGTAATATGCTACTGTAGTAATTCAAAATATAGTACTGCAATGCTATAGTACCAGATCTTTCTCGCCCAAATTCATCTTGCTAACCACCAAACCGATGTAGTAATAACCAGATACTCCACGGAGTGAGGCAGCATAACTTGCTATGTTGTATGTCTTTTTTTAATGATGATTCTTTTGTTGCCTTGCAGCGGCCCAAGTCTTGCATTATGTTTAGCACGAGAAGACGCCGTAGAGACCTGGAGGAGTATGTTGGGTCCAAAGGAAGTTTCAGTCGCCAAAACAGAGGCACCAGAAAGGTAATGACCTCAGTGTGAACCGAAATCCACTTACAATATTAAAAGACAAACTTTGAAATAGGTTAAGGTCGTTTTGTCTAATCAATTGCTTGCTTTCTTCGGAACAGATGTAACAAAATCTAAAGAAATCTTTAAATCAGTTGTTAAGTTTAGTTATTTATATATGTGTTAAAAGACACATGTATATTTCGGTTTTTATGTGGAAAGTTGTGCACCCTATTTCCTGTGACAATCACCAGGCCTCAAATACGCGCCTCGACATATCGCCCCCAAGATTGATAAACGTTGCTCTATGGTAGCGCTCCTAGGTAGCACCGTACCAGCGATAATAGCACATATTAAATATGGTATTCGGTTTCGCTATCACACTGTATAATGCATCGAATAAGCGGAGACAGAGCCTTCTGTGTGTTACCAAATGTCCATTTCCAAAATTGCAATGATGATAGATAGATTGTAGTTGCCAGGAGAAGGATCTTCTCTCCTCGCAACCTTCAGTTCTCCTCTGTGCCTGCAAATCAATTCATTGGGTGGCTTGGCAATGAAAATTTGCCAATATATAAATTTATTGATATACAAATTTATCGATATTTCAGATGATGAAGACCACTGTTCAACGGTCAACTGGACGAAGCTTTGCGTATTCAAAATTTTCATCTTGTTAATACCAGTATTTTGTGATCTTTCAGAATTTTGTGTCGTGCCTTCCAAATATGTACTAACTCTTTATGTGAATTTAAAACAAGCGTCGCACTTTATACATTAAATATCATACCACCGTGAGGCGCTTTTTAGCGAAATAGGGTGGCCTATATGTTATTCGAAGTTTGCTGGTAAATGCTTACAATGTGCCCGTCTTTAATTTATTAGCCTCCGTGCTGTCTTTGCTGATGACGAAAGTGAAGTGAATCCAATTCACGGCGCAGACTCTGTCGAATTAGCTGAGAAAGAAATTCAAACATTATTCCCAGTCCAGTCAACTGTTGCTGTTATTAAACCCGAGGCTTACAACGAACCGGATCAGCGAGGTTTGTAGATATTTAAAAGTCTCTCTTGCTTTATTTGTCATGTGTCAATAAGACTTACTCTTTTAAGCCAATGGCCATCTGCTTTCTTTTATACTGACTCTCTTTCATCAATGGCTTAATCTTTCAAGGAACTCAACACCCAGCGTTTTACTATATAAGGACCAAAGTGTCGAGGTGTTTAGGGCATGCCATGCCTCCCACTTTTTGACAAGCAGTACACATTTTAAATTTTGCACCTAGCTTTTATAAGCATACTGGGGCCAATGACCTATCTTCTGTGGGGTTATGCCGGTGATGCCGTCATCATTGACTTGTTTTAACCAAACTCATTATGTTTTAAATTAAGTCTATTTAACCGTTCGCAGCAACAGATAGTCTGTACGATCATTTATTAACAAATGGGAGCGTTGTTATCAAATGTAGTTACAATTACTGTATTTGTCGTTGGTAGCCAATTTCGCGTCTTCAATAATAATTATAACATAACCATTGAGTGAGCTAAACGACCATGTGCAGTGGAGACAGAAACAAGGCGAAGGCCCCTTTATCACGTGTCATGGAATCTTAACCATTATTATTTAACCGTTATTTCCATTTGGAGACTCATATTTGAGATAGCTAAACATATTCCTGGTTAAGCAACTGATGTCCTGTGAAACGAATTTGAAATTTATTCTTTAACCCCTTCCGATTTTGCGGCGGTAGATGTAACATGTTACTTGCACGCAATATTTCTGCAACCGCTTACATTGTCAGGGATTCCAAACCTAAGGTATATGCATTAACAATCATTTTCAATTTAGTAGAGAACAGTGGGCTCTTAGAAAGGAGCTTCTTTATTGTGCCTTCTCTTCGGTTATAGAAGGTGACGTCTTCCTTGGCTAAATTCTACCTCTGTTCATTCTTATTAAGTAAATTTTATTCTCTTTAGATCTCGTGATCTCAAAAATAAAGGAAGCGGGCTTCGCCATTTCGGCGCAAAAAGAGGTTACTCTATCGAAAGATCTGGCAGCACAGTTCTACAAAGAGCACGAAGGAAAAGAATTCTATGACCAACTGACCGATTATATGTCAAGGTAACGTACTTTCAGAAATACATACCTTTTCCTACTTGTAATTTAGTTATGTAATTTCCTACGTTTAATATATTACATGTAATTTAATAATCAGCCACTCTTATTCCCAATATCCTTATTATGTGTAGTGGTTATACAACGATGCTACTACGCCCTTTTAACTTTTAGTTTTATCTCTGTTAGCTAACTCATTATAAATCGCACTTGTCGTTTGGTTACGATTCCCAAACCACAGAATCTACAGTTCTTCTAGTAACTCGGTACTGAGTTCGTGCGTATTGCTTGCTTTTCACTAGAGTAGGGGCCTACAGGTTCTGCGAATTATAAAAAATATGTCGTCACCTTGATTCGCCCCGGGGCCCCTTGACCAAGTTAGCCCCCAATCCTGTAGCGACGGATATATTTTCGCTGTTTGTAGGCTTTCTTCTCTGTACCTGTTGACTTGAACAGGCAAAAATCGCCGTCCTAAATACTAAATATACCTGTTACTTATTATAATTACAAGATTATAATTACAAGTCTAAAGACGATCGTCATCGTTCTGGTGAATAGGCTTCAGGGGTTCTTTTTATTTACCGTCTGTATTCTAAGTATCTTCGTGCCTATAAGTTATTTTATCAGCCTCGTATTCAGGGAATCCCATTTCACTATTTATTACATTATCCCAGCTGTTTTTGTGGACTTATATAAGATATCTTTATTGAATACTTCAAGACTGAAAGCCATGATTTGTGCAAGAGCTTGATTATCGGACCATTGATTAAGCGTTCTAATATGTGGTAGAAAACAAATATCAGTATACATAATGCTTATATAATTTTCACACAAAGTCATACTGTGGAGCACCTCTTGCATGTAAACGTCCTAGAAACAGAAATGTAAATATCTTATACAGAGCTAGATCTATCATGAACAGTTGGCTTGTAAGGATTTCAATGGCTTATTACCTTCGTAGTCAATCTTTTGCTTTTGGAGAGGAGCAAGGGATTGGGGCTGGAGGGAGTAGCAAAAGTAGGCTGCAGGCACGATTGCTTCGCAGCACCAAAACTGGTGATAATCGTTATTTACAACAATCAGTTGCAAAAAGTGGAACCCTGTAGCTAGCTTTGTGTATTTCATGTATGCCACTGGACTATCACTTAGTACTAAATTGATCCTACCATTTTTCCTAGTGGGCCGACATTGTTCCTTGTACTGTCAAGAGAAGACGCAATTGATGGCTTTAGAGCTTTAATGGGACCTGTGGATCCTGATGTGGCCAAGGAAACAAGCCCAACTTCGTATGTCCTGTTTTGGTCCTTTAATTTTCTAGTTATTGTGAGGTCGTTACTTAAGATAAGCATACGTCGTTCCATTCGTATGAGATGTATTTGCGTAATGTCTATTCCACTTATATACCTCATGTCTACCTAGGGATCAATGTGCCAATGATAATTATTTCATGTCATCGTTATATACGTATTAATGAAGCCACCAGTGTATTTATAGAAGAGGTGTTGTCTCCTCTTAAGCTCGATTTCTCCATCATACAAGAATCCATTTAACGGGGATGTCCACTATAAATTGAAATTATCGGACTCTGATCAAGGGGTCCACCATCGTTGATATTTCACTCATAAATACAAGTGTGTGAAATAAACGAGTTAAATCGGTAGGAGCAAACCCAAGTAAGCCACCTTTGCTACCAGGGGACCGCCGTTAAATTAACTTCTATCAACTATATCACGGTGGCGTGCTTATGCACTCCGTTATTTGTGCCGAGTAGTTCCTTTCCATGTAAGATCAAGTGAACGTTAATTTTTCGTTATTTACATAAAACGGTTAAGAAGATAGAAACTTTACTATTGATCCCTGTTTATTTCAAAATTGGCTTCTTAAGCTGACCTTAGTATCTCTATAGCGGAAGAAATAACAGAATTATTCAAATTCAAGGCTAAATTTCTAAGTCTGATCGGCTGAAAATGTTGTCATTCACTCAAACAATTAGTACATACTTGGCAAACTGACCTTTCTTATCTTGTAAAGTGAAGTCCAGAAATATATTTTATTAACCATAGATTCAGTTCCAATGTACAATTATTTAGTCCCGTCCTGACTTCTTTCTTTTCCTTGAAAAATAATACTGCGAGTCATGGCACTTCCGAGTATCGGATACGATCCGTGAACGTTCAGTTTTTAGAGTTGACTATAATGAGAAGCAAAGAATCAACAAATGTAAATCAGTAACCGAGAAACTAATCCATTGGAATGGGCTAAGGATGGAACAACTGGTGAATTCGGAAGAAAATCCTATCTAGGCTTTATTTAAAATCATGTGTAGGTTAAATGGACGTAAGTTCCGTAAGGAGGCAGTCTTCTTTTAAAAGCCTCTTTGCAAGGTAATCATTTTGTCTATTCCAGATAAAACTGTTTTAGAGAGATAACGATATCCTTCCACCTACACGATGACATCTCACGACAATGTATTTCGGAGAACTTAACTTGCTGTCACGCGTACCTCTCCACAATTTCTACAGCAAAAGTTGTCCATACTTATTTCATTCCGTGAGCGGTACTAGAATGCCGTCTTTAGACCATAGTTAGTATCATATGCAACGGTGCACCAGCCTAGGTACCACCAGTCCTGCGTTTGCACGTCATTTTGCCAGACGATGCCACTTCATGATGACGCAGAAGGGTAACTGTTTTGTTACACAGCCAGCAACTGTCATTGCTTATGTTTAATACCATCTTCTTTTCGATGAAGGCGCAAAACCAAAATACTGGCGTTTGGTAATATTTCCACTACGTTATATGTTTCACCTATATGGTCTTATCTGGACGTTTTAAGTACAATTTAAACTGTTACATCAAACGAATAGAATGTTGAGCCCTGATAAAGTTAGAAAGCACTCTTACAGCTCTTTGTTAGCAGGTATCACAAATCCTAAAGAGAATAACTTATTTGGAAGACATGGGTCTAATAGCTTGTAATGAACGTCAAAGTTAGGCCAGAACCCGCTTACTAAACCATGTGCGGACCCATTGAAGGCTTTGCAAGTGGATTCCGCATTTGCAGTTAATGCATACGCTAAAGAATGTTATTTGATCTTCATAAAGATTGAAAACCTTTTGATAAGATATTGTATCACTCCCGCAGAATACGAGCACAGTTGGCGGTGGATTCGATGAAGAATGCTGTTCATGGAAGCTCAAATAAAGGGAAAGTTGAACAAGTTATTAAAGAATTCTTCCCCGAACTGGAAATCTCAGAAGACGGAGTTGTTAAAGGTACCACTATAAATGTTAATTTTGGGGTGTACCATGTTTCAATAGTGATACGGAGCTTTGTATATAAATAAACCCTGTTGATTCTTAGTTGTATTTGTGCACCCACTTCAACTGGTTGGTTGCTAAGTTTGCTGAGGTGAAAACTAGTTGCTTCTTTACAGATTTTGTACTATAATTTTTTTTGTTATTGCCTCTATTCCAGTTCAAGATTGACCTTTTACAGGATTTTCGTGTTACTTGTTTATTTAATTTCTAGTGAAAGTATAACAAGTAGCTTTGGTAAAGTTTGGGGTGATTTCAGTACTTTTAAGATCTTTGAGGTGAAAAGATTATTTACCTTGCACGCCTGATTCACGTAAAATGTACTCAGCTCAGTTGACTATAACGTTGAATTAACTACTAGACAATTTTAAGGTTATAGCTTATTTAATTTCTTTTCTTTTTAAGTAAATAATTTGTATATAGAAACATTGTGTGATATTTATCAAAGTTCAGTCGGTGGAATATTAAAGTGGAATGTTTAAGAATGATGACATACTTCGGCCTTTACTTGATGCACGACCATCATCTTGACAGAGTACTCTAACAATTGTTTGCGGTTACGTTTGGCTGGGGGCTATTGTTATAGTATCCTTGTGTCAGAGGTGCACATTAGTAATATCCTTCTCTCAAAAATATATTTGTGGTTTTGGAAGGAGTTGCCACCAACACAACCATCGCGTTTCGGCCTTTTGGCAAGGAATGGATGTAGTATCTGATGTCATTGATGACAGATAATTTCCATGATCCGCGAGAGGCGGTCCTACTGGGTG
>JAAAKM020001008.1:0-15349 GCA_010016025.2 Alatinidae sp. Z8VKAUB7J3 | reverse complement strand
CTGTATTCTTGAATTTGATTTTTCCAGGCTTCGTAGATAACGTATGTTGTACTACAAAGAAGTTGGAATGTACCACATTGTAATTCGATTTAAGATTTAACATATGTACTGTAGGTCTGTTAGTTAAGTTTAGCCAATTTTTTCATACCAGCTTGTCTGTTTTCTGAAGACGTCTATTCAAGAAAACGTTTTTTAATGAAGTTTCCTTATTTGTCGTTTTATCCACTATAATTGTAGATGGGATATTCACCTTTTCATTTTTTATGATCAATGTTGATAAACTAGTTAACTGCGTACAATCAGCAAGGGTTGCTAAATACTTGGCAACAAAATCCACTGAAATCTGTCAAATTCTTTACTTGTTTTACTTCTTTAAATTGCACGAACGTCTAGATGATAATAAATGTACGTTCCTCGAAGCACAGAGTGCTCCTACTTGGGTTGATATGGTCTGAAGATCGGAATATTTATACAGTATTACACAGGGTTTTCCTGTACTAAAATACAGGCTGTTCTGATCTATAGCTAGTTCTTACGAACACCAAGTAAGCAATAAAAGAGCAAATTACGTCGTGCATGCGTATTTACTCTATATAAAATAATATTCATCAATTTCAAAACGAGGCTAACTTGGCAAAATTTTTCATTGAGCAATGGCGAATCTGACGTCTAGCTGTGGCAGCGCAACCTTCGTACCTCATAACTCCTCCAAAGCCTTTGATAATGTACTATTTTTGAAATTAAAACAATAAATAAAGTAACATATTCAATGGAGAACACAATGAGAACTAGTCAGCATGTGTTTCCTACCTTTAGATACCAAAAGCACTGCCTCATGAATACGCTTCTTGCAACTTACCATTCAAACAAAAGCACAGAGTTTTCATCGATACCTGAACAATAATTGTTTTCATGCTTATCTCCCAAATTTGATAGCGTCGGTCATCCCATGAGTTCCCAGACGGGGGATCCGCAATTTCTTTCAACCAAATTTCAGAGTCGCTCTTTCACAGAATCTCAATTGTATATTCCTTCAATTAAATTGGTTATTTAAACCTGTGGATCCCCCGTCCCAGTACATACCATTATCACATAATTATCACATAAACCTGACAACTTCAGCGCTCGTGTTTGAATCGTAAGTTGCAACAAAGGAAATACAATTCACTTTAGTTCAGAGGTGATCAGCCTTTTTGCCCCAAGGGCCGAATTATGATCGGAGGAATCAAGCAGGGACGCAGCAAAATTTTGCACTAGGATTATTTAAGCAAATATCACCGTGGGCCCACTCTGAGGGGAGGTCCGATTCCCCTTAAATTTTTACCATTGACTGTAAATTCTTGCTTTGTTAAAGTTATTGTTCCAGTTCTAGTGCATTATTAAAAAGATATGGAAAGTTGGTGCTGCTGGGTGTGACCAACCACTTCTATGACTATTCTCAAATCTTTTTCTGTTACTTCTCTTTGTGACCTCTTTCAAATATACCTTGAATTTAGGTATTATAAATGATTTTGAACGATTCACGGGGTACGATAATGGAGTACCATGAAATCTTCTAGAAAGGTAGGATAGATGGGGCAAAAAAGTTGGTCACCTGGCTTAAGAAAAGCCTATAGACTTTTGGATCTTGACGGGAGAATTGGGGCGCTGATGGTAAATATATAGGCCCCCACCGTGCCTAAGGGCCTGATTATTGTTATATGTCCTTAGTAAAACCTTCTTTCTTGGCCAAGCTGAAGCTATAGGAATAGTCATTGCTGTACGTAGGATGCTTTAAGGAGGGTCCTGTCACCTCCAAAATGGCGATTGCCAGCTCTCACCCCCTCCCCTTGCCTCAGATTTAAGGAGAATAGGATTGTATAATAGGGATATATATTTCCTTAAGATGTAGGACGAGGGTAGTTCACGTAATGATTATCCCGATTTGACCACAATTTCGAACGTCCCTTATAATTCAGGGTTGCAAATGAGGGGCATGGCACCATAACCTCTCCTTTGGACGCCGCTGAGAAAGAATAGAATAAAGACTTGTGTATATATCCCCCTTTAAATAAGAAGAAAATTTGATGGATTTTGTAAAGTCTTTAGTTAACTCAAGTTTGGAACTGGAAACAAATCTTGTTGGAAAAGGACGCTATTTTTTTGCAACTGTTGTGAAATTCTAAAATTTTGGAGTAGAACGAGATCACTCAAGTCCGAAATTCATTATTTACTGAAAATAAATCAAAGTTTGGTATGTAATTTTCGTGTTTAATGCCTACCTTTGGGTCCTTTACATTTGAAATGCTTGTTGCAAGCATTGCTTTCGTTTACACCTTTAACAAGTTAGCCTTGTTTTCGGTTATGATGATAAAACTTAATTAAGAAGGGTATATTGCGAGCCGTCCTCAATATCTCATGAATTGACCATCGCACCACACAGTAGCTGCAATGTCCAATGGCTCCTATGTAGGCATTACCTGAGGACAATGTCTAAGGACAGTAAGGGTAAAAAGGAGCTAGCTGGCGAATCATGTGTTCGACAGAAGGAAAAGTAATGTTTGCGAGCAATTGATAATGAATTCGCCTCGATATAGTGAAACCGTGTTCACAGTTGTGTATACTTCGTCAGATCGGGGTTATTTACTAATTATCAAACTTTGAATGTATTTTCATTTCATTGAGGTTAACTGCTATTTACAACTTACGTTTCCACAACCAAGGCAATTTCAATGGAGCTGTTTCTCTAGCGGTGGCATTTCTTTGATATTGCTTGCTTTCTGTTTTGTTGAAACTAATTTTGCTAATAGTAACAATGTGCAACCACTAAGCTGCACACATCCTTAAGAATTTTCGTAAAGTTCTGTTGTTGTTTTTCTTTCTGTTGTTTTTCTCTGTACTTATTTACGATTGTGAAATTACTCAGAGAAAATAGCCAAGTCAGTTAAGCCAGCCCTTACTAGAGTACAAAAGGGTGTACATCTCTGTTCACTCCTTTTTAAATACAATTGTTTAATCTCAAATGATTGTAAAATTACTTCATAAAATAATTAAATGCGTTATGCCAAGTCTGGCTAAAGTACAAATAAGTGCACAGATATGTAATTAAGTAGTAAAAGATCCAAATGCAAAGGATATTATATAATTTCAATGTGCAATTTCTATCATAGATAAGTATGCCAACGTCCACCTTCAAACAAGCAACAAAGAAAGTTACGAAACCTTTCTCGTAAAATCTCATAGTTTATTGCCGGGCTTACTGCTTTTCTAACTTGTAATGTATTTACTTTCCTGTCACACTTCTTCTAAACTTCATCTCAATAAAATTGAGTGTTAGTTTTGCAAAACGAATGCCTCTCCAAAAGACAACAGTGTTGTCTGCTGGACGTTCTAATGAAAAATATAGACCGTTTGGGTTTGCCCTTAAGCAGTTTGTAAACCAAAAGGCCCCTTTGTACTCTACTGCACAGTGTTTAGAAGAATCCACATCATTATCATTGTCGTATGTGCTGAACTTCATGTTATTATGGTACGTTAAAGCATCTCCAGCAGTTCCGGAATAGTTTAAAACCGTCCAATTGTAAGCTTGAGACTCGTCTGCAATGTATACATAACCATATTTGGCATATCTTAGGATCTTTCTGTTGAAAGTAGTCAGATCTACTCTCAGTTCCGATTTCCATTTTGATACCATAAAATGCATCAGGTCAAGACCTAGCCAAAAGCTTCCCCTACGATCACCAAATCCCAATTTATAACTTGACCAATTCCTGTAGAAGTTAACAGCACCATCTACCCTTCTTTGAAATACTGTCCACCCTCCACCATCAGTTGTCATATCACATGGTATCTGTTCCAGTTTTCCATTGATGAGCATAGGGTAGACACCTGACTTTGTTACTCCTTTGAGTTTCAAAGATGAACAATCTTCAGTCCCTAAAATGAAAATATGTGATACATGTATTTTACATCTAATGACATGGTTCTGTTATGCGTAGGCATCCTGGAACAAAATTTATTATCACATGACTAGGATTCTAGGGAGGATGATCACAAGTGCTTAACAAAGTACGAGGACGCAAGAAATTTGGCGTACTTACGAATCATATCAATTATCATATCACTTCCTGCTCATTAGCTTTTTGATGATTTACTATTAGTAAATGATTTATAAGTGTTTTGTTTCACTTTTTACTTGAGTTAATATTAAATCACGCATCAGCAAAATAGATTTCATAAAATGTACGTACAAGTCGTCAACTCTAAGCCAAAACCTTTTAATTTAATACAGCAAACAATATCGGCTTTATCCATTTTATGATTGCTGTATGATAGAGAAGAATGAATTTAAAATGTCATTTTTGAAACACACTATCGAATAACATTCATAATGTTATGCAGATAGTTTCTTTGTGGTACAAAACATAAATATTGCACGAAATAGCGAAAACATTGTGTACTTAAAAGCTTTTTTCGTCTGACACTCCTCAGATTCTGCCGTAGGGCAGCACTTGCTTGAGAACCGAGACTGTGCCAAAGTATACACGGACGATCGCTTCCATATCATAGGAAAGGCCTGGTCTATATTTCATTTGGCTGTACTGGAGTAAGTCCACATAAAATGAAGAAAACCTTTGCTATGCAGACAGAAAGTATTCTTTTTCTTACGAGGTCTATTCAATTAATTTTGTTTTAGTGGATGCTGATTGGTTCAAAAACACAAGTCATTCAGGCAGTCCAACTTCTGATTGGCTCTTTCAAAAGTACAGATGGGTATACTCTTTCAACCACTTCATTTCGGTCATTTTGACGTTAGTAGCCTGAAGAGTGTCAGACGAAAAAAACTTTTCAAATTCACAGTGTTTTCGCTATTTCGTGCAATGTTATGCAGATAAATTTCACTCAAAGCAATTATAGGAACAAATCCAAAGCCAATTAGACACCAAAATAAGTAAATACAGTGATTTTTAAAGCATATAATCATTTCTATAACACCACGTAAAACGTTTGTTTTCCTCTCTTAATATTAAAGTTAGTTTATTAAATGAATTAGGTTATTCTGAATACCGGTTGCCTGAAAATAACCTACCTTTTCAACCTAGATGAGATTTGCATTAAGTTCTCATTTTCACACTTCCATTAACTTTTCTCAATGCATTTTAGTTATTAATTTTAGTTGGAGACGAAATGTACCGAAGATGAAAAGTATCATGTGTTAAAAGTAACTACTTTTAAACAATTCCTATTGGATACTCAACCCTTTCTACTTTGGAAATCAAATTGATATGCATAAAAACCAAACCAAATCGTTCATCCAAGTATGCGGTATTAACTACCGCTGTGCATAAACCAAAACCAAGCCAACTACGACTTCGTCTACTGCCCCATAGCAAAAGGAAGTAACTGTTTAAAAATCATCGACCAAAACCTACTATCGATTAGAAAACTAAGTTATAAGCAATTTTATTCAGAAGAAGGATTTTCCAAAAGATTTATATTGTAGACGGTAATGGAGTTCTTATTCAAAAGACTTAACTCTCATCTATAAAAGGAACAAAACAAACACCATATCTTGACAATCGTTGCGTGCCCTCTCCAACTCTTATTTGAACTATGCACCAAACTGTAGCATTAATGCAAGAAGAAATAATACCTTATTCCCGCGAAGAATAGCGAGACAATCAAACGTGATAACATAGATAGAATCACTTACCTAAAGCTTGGATATTTTCCGGCAAAGCTATCTTGTTTTTATACCATTTGCTTGGCGATTGCTTCCCACTCCCATCATCTTTAATAATAAATTGGCAGTTGTCGTTTTTAGTACACTCAAACGTATCTCTGTCCTGCAAAACGGAACTGGATAAGCTAAAGCCCGGGACATTGTTGTCAAGCTCGAAGAAGGCTTTACGGACGTCTTGCGAGAAGACGACTCCAAAAATGCATACGAACTGCAGTAATATCTTGAAAGTCA
This sequence comes from Alatinidae sp. Z8VKAUB7J3, assembly GCA_010016025.2. NCBI lineage: Eukaryota > Metazoa > Cnidaria > Cubozoa > Carybdeida > Alatinidae > Alatinidae sp. Z8VKAUB7J3. The sequence goes on along the minus strand of JAAAKM020001008.1, from coordinate 9,396 downwards.
TTTTCAGTATCCCTTAAGAGCTATACAGTTGCCTCTTCTCTGTTATGAATAGAACAGGTACGTGAAGTGCTTACTGCATGCAACCTTCCTGGAGAAATTGTGAGGTATGATGAGTTAACTGTTGTGCGTATTGATATTGAGAAAAGCCATATAATTTGGCTTATCACCTAATGCGTGTTTTCGATTGACAGTCCACATTCCCTTTTTGATAAGGGCATAGTAAGATTCAAAGACATTATTTCTATTTATTTCTATGCTTTTCTCTGCTAAGTTTCTTACCAGCTCAGCATGTTTTGTCAGGCTAAACTATTTACATCCTGAATAAATAAGAATACATCTTAGTTTCAACAGGATACCTGTAGAATGTGTGGACTGCCGTCTCCAGCTATTGTTTGCTTGAGTGTGTCAACTGAGTGCTAAACTTACATTTTCCGAAATAAGTGGTCATCGTTTATTTTCAGTTTTCCAGATTACAGTTCAAAACATTAAAGTTTCTGGACCTGAATATGATAGAAACACGTAACGATTGAGGCACCAGCAGTAGTTGATTAACAATTTTCAGTGTGGGTTCAATGTTAATGCTTACTCTTAAATGTGTTGCCATTCTGTAGGGAAGTGACGGAACTCTATTTGATTTATCAATTTTGATCAGACCGGTTTATGTTTTTCACTAGCAAGTTCCTTACTAATTTATACCAATCTTATCAATAAGAGCTATCTATCCGTTCTATCTATCTCATCTATTTATCTTATCTATCTATCTTATCTATTCATCTTATCTATCATCTTATTTATCTATCTTAGTCGACAGGAAAGACGAAGATTCAAGTCTAGGGACTAGGATACACAATGTTAAAAGTGCAGTTCCAACAGCTTACTGAGAAGGCGATAGAAGAGAGACACGACAACAGGGAGGATCCTGCAGAAATATGGAACAACATGCGCCATAAAGTGATAGAGACATCTTAAAAAATGTGTAGTTATGATTTAAACACTGGAAAACGATCTTTGACAGCAATAGACATATTGGAATTGGTGGAGAACCGACTGAAAGCTAATATAGATCTGGCTGCAATCTATCTGCATATCAAGAGCTAAAACAACAAGTTCAAAGGTAGTTTAGAGGAGCTGTAAGAAGACACTTGCATTCTATACTGAACTGAAAGAGATGAATAACTCCGTAGCAAGACGAAAATGGGGCTGAATAGGGAAGTTGAAATCCTAAGAAGATGAAAAGAATGCACACAAAAACTTTAAAACAATTAAGGCAGAAGTAGATAACAGGAAGGCAAGACTGGAAAAGATCTACTTAGCGTCGTCCCTGTATCGGGAATGTTAAATAAACAGACGATACAATAACTGACGTGGAACAGAGGCACACCCACTGATGATAATTGTGCAGAATTGCTTCAAGGTTTAGACAAAGCGGGAATAAGAGTTTTTGCAGACTCGATAAATAGCAACTTGATCAAACTTGGTACATCTATAAAGTCCTTCTGCAGAAGAATTATTGAAAAAAACTTTGAAAAGTCATTCCTGTTTTGTTGAATTTATGAAGACCTTAGATAAAATGAAAAACTGACAAATTATTAGAGATTCTCATTAGGATTATAATTCCAGAGCATGAAACACGATTAATCACCGACTTGTACTGGGAACAGACGGCTACTGGAAAAGTCCGAGAAAGGAAAACATGAAAAATATTATGAAAGGTATAAGCCAAGTATGTGCAATTACTCCAATCCTGTTTAACATCAACTCTGAATTCTTAATTCGAAAAGCACTCAGTAAATCAAAATAATGTCCACGTAAAGGGACAACATGACCAAAATAAGATCTGTGGATGACAAGGGTTTTGATTGGCGAAATAGCTACTGACCCTGACAATGTGGTAACAACAATCATAAAAGATATAAATCTATGCAATGCTGGTAAATGCAAAGAAAACAAAAGACATGATATCTAGCGAACAAGGGAAAGGGTACAGAATAAAGTAGATAATGTAGAGCTTGAGTAGTTTAAAGAATATAAATACCCAGGGAATTTGGGTAACATCAGCCTTAAAGTGTGAAATAGACCTAAAGCAGAAAAATTGAGCTTTTTGGAACCATAAAGAACTGAGATCTCAAAACCTCGGCAGAACTACAAACCTGAGAATTCTAAGATAGGAACAAGTGGCAGGAAAGGGTTGCAGACCTTGTATCGAAGAGGGCACTTAGGTAGATGAGCCCGAATACAGAAGAGACATCGTTGGATTTCCACTTTTTACTACATATAAAAGTATTCAAAAGGAAAATGTTTGGTTTTTTATCCAACTAACTTGCTTTTTACGAGTAAAAATCCTTGTAGAAAGTAACTAGATAAGCTATTTGTCGTTTCTGAATAATAGTTACCAATGCAGATTTCTGCCGAAACATGGCAGTAGGGTTGCCAATCGTCCTGTTTATAGGTATACTTTAAATATTTGTAAATTCAGCAAAATTTTAGGTAATTTGGCGCTGTTCAATTTAGAAATAATTGTAAAGATCATTCAAAAATTTAGTTTTTGAACCCACTCTTTAAGCATGACTAGGAGCGGCAGTCTAGAGTTACAATTTGCAAGTGCGCAGAAGGCACCACTGAACTTGATAATCTTTTATGTATAGAAAGGGGAGTTACTTCTGCCATTTAAACAAGTTGTTCATAAAGGTACCACCGATGTACAAAACAACAGACTTAATTGACCCTCGCTTTTGATACAGACCAACCTATTACGTCTGTGAAAGTTTGTGTGTTGATTGCCTACTGTCAGGCTACAGTGCTCAGAAGAGCATCGGCTTAAGCCGCTCTCCTTATTCTCACCACCTGCGCGAACGGTCTCCAAGGACCTCGGCGTTCCTTTAAAGTCATGTATTTTTCTTCACTGGTAGTGGCAACTCTACTTGGTTGCCTGCCGCTCCCTCTACCCCGCCCGTGTCTAACACCTCTTAAATACAAAAGCTTACTTTGCCCGCCGCTCCCTCTACCCCGCCGGTTTCTAACACCTCTTAAAAGCAACAGCTTACTTTGTCGACAAATTTAGGACGAGAACACAATGAAATACAACTTTAGAGTTCAATAGCCCCTTCCCTCTGTTCGCACGTCTGACTGCGGTGCAACCTCATGCAAGTTCTTTCCAGGAACTTCTTTGAGTGTGCAGCGTAGATCACCCTCTCAACCTTCTTGATAAAATACAAATGCGTGCAACACAAAATGAAAGCAAGTGCTTGTTATCGTTTTTCGGCAGGTTGACATGAGCTGTTGTGATATCGCCTGCTTCTTTTTACCTAGTCTTCATCTAACAACTAACAAAGTGACACACTTAATCTTTCACGGGCACGTAATGTCTCGCATCCTTGTGATTTTCTTACTCAGAGAATGATTGATTGAGCAAAGCAACTCATTATATGATAAAGGTGACATGTTTACGCATTGAAAGAAATACTTGTGGTTGAAAAGTGTCCTTAGTCTTATCAGATGTTTAAATTCACCGTTTCTCCTCCGTTCTTCATCAATCGTTCTTGCCCCAAAATTGTTTCATCTCTCAATCATCTTTTGTTTTCCTACATCTCCGCAGCAATAAAGTTAATATCATTATTCTACTTGAAGATACAAGCAGTAATTGCTTTGTAAGTCATGCCTGCATTGCAAATTCAAAACACATTTCCTGTGCGCAAATAAACAGAACAATCTGAACTTGATCATTCGGAGCTACATGAGTTTCCTCTGACACAGCATGTTGTATTTAGCCAAGCTGTTTGCGGGAGTAAGTGCAGAATTTGTATAGAAAAGGCAAAAAGTATTCCCACAAACACATCGCAGGAAACTCGAGTCGTAATAACAAATTCGTCTACTGGAAATCAAGCATAGTAATAGGAGAAAGCAATTTGTAATGAAGAACACATTTTGAAGAATATCAACGTTTTATTCTAGTCGATTAGGATACACTACCTGCAAAGTCGAAAGCAAAGAGAAAGTAAAATTTTAGACAACTTGTAGGTGATCTGAAGAAGTTTATTCGAGGAAATCTTGTCAATAGAGTGTCCTTATTTGCTGTTTTATCTACTATAATTCGTCGGTGAACTTTTTCCTCCTTTAATTCTTTATGACTAATGATGATAAACTAGTTCACTGCTCACAGCAAGGGTTCCTAAATACTGGCCAACAAAAATCACTGAAATTTATTGAATTCTTTACTTGTCTCACTTCTTAAATTGCAAGAACGTCTAGACAAGAGTAAATGTACGTTCGTCAAAGCATAGAGTGTACTTACTAGGGTTGATATCTCCTGTAGATCGGAACATTTATATAGTATTGCACAGCAGGTTTCTTGTAGTCAAATACAGGCTTGTCTGGTCTATAGCTGGTTCTTATGAACACTTAAGTAAGCAAGCAAAGAGGAGATTACATGGTACATGCATATATACACTATGCAACCTCTCATGAAATTACCATCGCACCATCCAGTAGTTGCAATGTCCAATAGCTCTAACCCAGGCAGTATATGACGATAGTGTCTGCAGACAGTAAGGGTAAAAAGGAGCTAGCTGGCAAATCTCCACTTTGGTCTACTCTCCATGTTTTCTACTAAGACAGAGGTCATGTTTGCACGCTAGGTATCATGAATTCACCACGATATAGTGAAAGCGGCTTCACAGTTGTGAAAACTACGTCAGATCTCAATTATTTGTCATTATCAAACATTTAATGCCTTTCGAATTTCATTGAGGTGTATGTTATGAAATGAGCTTTAATTGAGCTATTGTTAAGTTGCTCAGTTCAATCAAACAGAAGATGTTTTGGGCGTAGGCTGTTTAAACTGCTGTACACATACGTAACAGGAGTATTATGGTTTCAGTATGATCCCCTTGGAAGCAATAAGTGGCATAAAACCTAACATCGCACGCTACAGAGTATTTGGGTGCATTGCAAATGTACACATAAACAAGCAGAATCGTCAGAAATTGGACTTTAGGGCACGAAAGAGTCGTTTTATAGGATATTTGGCTTAAGGATATCAGGTTATCGTCTGTATGATCCAGAAACTAGAATGGTCTCTGTAAGCAGAGGTGTTACATTTAATGGGGACTGCTTTACGTTTTGGCCTGAAGGACACCTCTAGACAACGAATGATGATACGGAAGTAACTAATAAGCAAGATGAAGTTGCTGTAAGACGTTCCACTCGAGATGGTTGAGAACCAGTAAGGTTCTTGTAAGAGGGTCCAAGTAATTGCTGGGAACTTATTTGTGCAATGGAGAAAGCGAGTACAATGAATGAAGCAGCTGCAAGTAAGAATGCAAAGAAATGGAAAAAGGCAGCTGATGAAGAGTACAATTCTTTATTAGAGAATAATACATGGGAACTAGTTGATTGGCCTGAAGATCGTCAGGTGATAGGTTGCAAGTGGCTTTTCCTTGTAAAGAAAAATTGCTGATGGGAGTCGTGACAGTTTCAATACAAGGTTAGAAGCAAAGGGATATGCTTAAGAATACGGGGAAGATTATGAGAAAATATTTGCGCCTGTTGCGCGGATGACAACAGTAAGATCATTGCTGGCATCAACGATGCAAAAACATATGCACATACACCAGATGGATGTTATAATAGCATTCCTGAATGGTGACCTAGAAGAGGAGACATTTATCGAGCAACCATAAGGCTACACACATGAATGACAAGAGCACTTGGTAAGCAAATTAAAGATATCACAGTATGGACTAAAACAGGCCACTAGATGTTGGAACCGAAAGTTCCATGATTTTTCTTATTGATGTAGGGTCTCCACAGTCAGCTACAGATCCGTGTCTACAGTCTAACACCAAGAGTAGCTGTATAGCTTTGCTAGTGTATGTTGATGATTTGGTCATTGTTGCGGAGACAGCAGAAGAGATCAACATGAACTGATGACTATGTTCAAAACGAAAGATCTTGGGAAGGTGCATTATGTTCTTCGTGTACAGATTCAGAATGATGAAGAAAAGAATGTTTTAACAATGCACCAAGCACAATTTATTGCAGCTATTTTAATGAAATTTAGCATGGAAATATCAAACTGAATGTCACACCAAAGAATCCGAATGTTACCTAAAGGGAGGCAGTTGAAGGGGATAAGGAAGCCAACTAGGGTTTGTATCAGTCAGCTGTAGGCATGTTGTTATACGCAGCGTTACGTACCAAGCTGGATATTGCTGTTGCAGTGGGGGCTCTCGCAAAATTTGTCTGATCCAATAGAGAAATATTGAAAGGCCTTGAAGAGAGTTTTACGCTACTTGAAAAGCAGTGTCTATTTAGGTCTCAAAATTGAGAGATCTGATTCATCAAATTTAATTGGTTATTGCGATGCCGTTTGGGATTTGTATTTAAGCTTGCAAGTGCATCAATTAGTTGGCTTAGCGAAAAGCAATTAACAGTAGCGCTATCAATTGTTGAAGCTGAGTAAATGTCATTCTCAGCAGCTTGTCAAGAAGTGGTATGGTTGAGGCGTCTGTGTGTTGATTTAGACATACCACAAGAAAGTTCAAAATTGCTTTATGAAGATAACACAGGTTGTCTAGCTTTATCCAAAATTGCAGGTATCAATCCACGTACTAGGCACATCAACATTCGACATCATTATGTACGAGGAAAGGTGCAACATAAGACAATTGAACTTAAAGTGCACCTCCAGTGGTCAGAATTCCTTTGGTATTTTGTTCGTACGCGCACCTGTAAGTCAATATACGTGATTCATTAACGAAGTTCTCCCAGAACGAGGCAATTTTTGACGTCACAAGGTGCAAAATTGACGTCACAAAGGACAAGGAAGCTATCTACTGTTGTTGCTGTTGCCCATGATATCCGTGCAAAGAACAGTTTGATTGCGCGTAGCAGAAAACCCAAAATGGCAGACGAAGCAACCACTGGCTGTGATAACAAAGTGGATTAGAAGGTTGGAGTGAATTATTTTAAAAGTAAAGAAATCTTAGGAAAGCGTTATGAGGAAAATATCTAGTAATATCTGGAAACTCATAAAAGATTTTAGGCGAAACGAAGGGATTTCTCAAATCTTAACTATCTAGTGTCCTATTTTTGAGAGGTGGTCTCCCCTCGGGCACTGTTAAGGCAGTAAAAATTTTGCCTCCTTGCCAAAGGACGAAATTATTGCTGCAAAAAGTCGCTTAACTGAACACTTAACGAAAATCGTTCAAAAGACTGGAAGAGAGGATACACCAGCACGTACCAAAGAAGATACACTGTACAACTATGGTATTGCAGAAGGCTCGTTTGGAGCGGGGAGCAAAGTGCGCCATTTTAGAACAATTATTGGAGAATGAACATTGTCTGTCCGAGTACAGTGACGAACATTTCAAAATACTGGGGGGAGCACGATCAAATCTTCAGCTGTCAGTTTTGGAGGCTGTACATATAGCTTTGCGTAAGCCTTCTCTTTGTAAGCACAAGGATTTTGTATTTCAATTAGCTCTTTTTCATGAATGTTATCGCGCTAAAATTATTTACTTGTTTTTTGTGACGTCTGTATTCTTTTCCACCAATCATGTCTCACCTATTGTAAATTTCGATCCTTTCAATGTGTATAAATTCTGTTGTAACGATGTATTATGTACCGATGTATTTAGTCTTAAGAGAATCGGCGAAAAGCGTCACTAGCAATATTAGAGTTCTTTTTCGGAGTATTTTTAAAGTTAACAATAAAATCTGTCGAGCGAGCGCAGATCTACATGACCTTTAGCCATTATGCTTCACGGCTCTTCGTTCGTTGTTCTGAGGTTGAGTCAGCTGGGTTCGCTTCTGGGTTTAGCTGGTTTTAGGTTTTCAGCTGTGTTTAACTTTTATAAGTTACGGAATCCATGCCCTTTTATTCTATAAACAATGAAGAGTGTTTTTTGTGCTCTCTTTTTGTGTGACATGCCGGAGGCAAAAGTCAAAGCGACGCAATCATGTCGGCACCCAGTACTGCAATTTTAACGAGTTTTAAGGCCTTTTTCGGAAATTCCTGACAAAATGCGATAGAAAGAATGATCGGAGGCATATCAGTTAAGTGTAATAGACAAAATATCAAAACATTTTTGACCACTGGAGGTACACATTAAGTAGTGCTCTACGTAGCAGATGGTTGCCGACGTACTAACTAAACCTCTAGGTAAAGTTATCTTTGTTGAGTTTCATATTTGTGTGGGTTTATGTCAAGTCACTTCAGTTCAAGTGGGGTTATTATAAAATGAACTTCAATTCACCTATCGTTAAGTTGTTTTCTGTTTAAATAAACAGAACAATGGACTAGTTTTGATTTTGTATCTCTCGTGTTAGAAAGGAACGGTGTATGCATGTTATGTTTTCAAGATGATCAAACGAATGTTTACAGTTTGTCGCTAGTTTTTTCCTCAAGACTCACTGACAAATCACAGTTCACTTCTATTTACAACTTACGTTTTGACAACCAAGGCAATTTCAATGGAGCTGTTTCTCTAGCGGTGGTGTTTCTTTGGTATTGCTTGCTTTCTGGCTTTGCGAAACTAACTTTGCCAGTAATCACAATATGCAACCACTAAGCTGCACATATCCTTAAGAATTTTCATGAAGTTCCTTTCTGATTTTTTGGTATGTACTTATTTACTTCAAACGATTGTGAAATTACTTAGGAAAAAAAGCCAAGTCAGTTAAGCTAGCCTTTACTAAAGTAGAAAAGCTCTTTTCACTTCTTTTTTAATATAATTATTTAATCTCAAATGATAGTGAAATTACTTTATAAACATAACTAATTGCGTTATGCTAAGTCTGGCTAAAGTACAAATAAGTGCACAGATATGTAATTAATTAGTAAAAGAACCAAATGCAGAGGATATGATATTATTTTAATATGCACTATCTACCATGGATAAGTATACCAACGTCCACCTTCAAACAAGCAACAAAGAAAGTTACGAAACCTTTCTCGTAAAATCTCATAGTTTATTGCCGGGCTTATTGCTTTTCTAAATTGTAAAGTATTTACTTTCGTGTCACACTTCTTCTAAACTTCATCTCAATGAAAATGAGTGGATTTTTATAAGTACTATTGGCATTCCAATGGATGTGAGTGTCGTCTATTTGACCTTTAGCTGGATATAAACCGTTTGGGTTTGCCTTAAAGCAGTATCTATACCAAAAGGCCCCTTTGTACTCTACTGCACAGTCTCTAGTATGGTCTACATCATTTTTATTGTCGTATGTGCTGAACTTCATGTGATTATGATACGTTAAAGCATCAACAAAAGTTCCGGAATACTTTGAAACCGTCCAGTTGTAAGCTTGAGACTCATCTGCTATGTACAAATAACCATATTTGGCATATCTTTTCTTTCCGTTGTAAGTAGTCATATCTACTCTCAGTTCCGA
>JAAAKM020001007.1:4155-15352 GCA_010016025.2 Alatinidae sp. Z8VKAUB7J3 | reverse complement strand
TGTGCTATGACCATGGACATGGCTGGGGACCGGGGCGCTTGGAGGAAGGGACTACGGGAAGCCAGTAGACGGTCCAAAACCCTTCGAGGGTCCAATGGACGTTAAACGCATAATAATGATGATGATGTTACCTGACAGTGGTCATCGGACACTTAAAGCTAAAAGCTTCAAAGGACACTTAACGTTCGACATTGCAACAAAATATTAGGTATGGGGCCCATCTTTTTGTCCGAGATGGGAGAGTTCGCGATAGCGAGTAAAATCAAGGTATTGTCAGCCGAAAATCTTCATAATACCGAGAAACTAGATCAACACAGAGAAAAGTTAGAAATAGAGGAGTGTTTGGGATATAGAGACTTCCCTGTATCGGTTTAAAGATTACGTTGACCTACAATCTACCAGAGACCTTAGTTGATACTTAAGCTTTTCCCAGGTGCCAGAACTTATATACTACACATCAACTCATAATGTCAATAAAAACAGGAGCCAACACTTGCACCAAAGCCACCAAAACCTGAATGCCTTGTCAGCTTTTCTCAAGGATGTGGCGAGGCTTTTCTCATCACGGCAAGTGTACGGTGGGGTCCAAGATAAATGCGGCCAATGTTTCTGTCCATGGGCCGAAAATTACAAAAATTATCAAAACAATCATATTACACACTATCTTCACTGGACGCTTTAACTTAAAATTCACATATTTTGATCGTATATAGTTTCAGGACAGGACAACAGTTTGACTGACGTTTTAACGACTGTATATCTTCTGAGGTAGACAACAACAACTACAAGCAAAGGCACTGCGTCCCTGCTGTTTCTGAAATGACCTCGCCGAAGTGTTTGGCAAGCATCACATTGAGTGGGGAAGCTTAACATTTGGCTGTTTATGCAACATATACGGTAGTTGTGTTGACGATGAAAAGCAGAGAACGGAGATGTAAACACAAAGTACTCTTGCAGAGAGCTATAATTTGCAATGATGGTGTATAAGGGGTCACTTTAACGATGTCGCTAATAACAAGGCTCCTTGACGGTAAACAATTTAAGAATTGACTGAAAGGAGAACATGGGTGGGTCAAATAAAGATAACTGAAGACCTAACCGAAGCTAACTATTTGCAAAAACCTTAAACCGCTAGCAGGAGAGAAAGACGAGAATTCAAGCAATGTAGCAAAGAAGGTGCACGTTGAATAATTTAAGGTTATACTTTAGAAACATTTTACAATAAATGAAACTGAACTGTGCCAAGCTTTTTCGTGTTTAACCATTGCACATTCTTTCGGACAAAAACAGTGTTCTCCGGGCAAACCACTGCACAACTCGTAAGGCTATATTACTGCACAGTTCAAGAGAATGGCAAGGATTTTCTCTGTAGATAAAAAGCGGCTATCTCACTAAGGGTGACTGTATTAAACTACTGCCTGTCTGCTGGTATATCCATGGTTGAAAAGACGGTAACAGATTCACCAGCGTCCTAACAACTATTACGTATGAAAACAAGGGTTTGAGGAAAAGAATACAGACGAAAGTTTTTATCACCAGTATAAGAGACACGAGTTTCAAGAATAACATATTTTTTGGTCTTAAGCAGGCAGCATACTAAGCAGCGAACAAAAAATGTAAAGTTGAGTTTTCGGTTCAAGAAAACGACATCGAAATATCATATGGAGAGTAAATAGGGAAGGTGAACGCGTTTTCTAACTTACCTCTATTGACTGACTGATATGCATCCCTGATACCTCAATATTCGGTATAAGTCTATAAGAATAGCATGAAAGCACCGCCAAAGTAATCAGAAAGCACGGCACAGGCAATGTGAACAAAAATGTTTCAATCAAGGGTGGTTAACCTACAGCAATGAATTTATGCCACCATGCAAACTTTTACTCTTCATCAAATCAATATCAACTTGCGAACAGTTCAGTTAAGACTCAAGAACTGCTAACTGTTTGCAGAACAGATTGTTTAAGTACCGCCAAGCGACCCAATCATGCTTAAAGCTTTTCATCTAACACTGGTATCAGCAAGTAGCCTGATATAAACGAGCGAGGAAGTTGAGGCAAATTTATTATGTACTCTGTCAGGTCATTGCCGATGAAAATGGTAGATGTTGGTGTTGGAAAAACAGAGTCCTTGCAATTGTCGTGACAGATGAGCTTACACACGTTTACTAAAAGAGTTTAGGGGGGTGATGGGTTTTGTGCGTGCGTGCGTGTGTGTGTGTGCGTGTTTGTGTAGGTATGTGTATGTGCGTGCGAGCAAAAGGCGTTAACTACACTTCCACAAATCATTTCCTCCTGGGTTCATTTACCGGCTCAATGGCCTACCAAGAGGAGCATGGCTCTGATGGCCCCACCATGTACTTTCTGCAGACGTAGTACTAACACGTCCAATTTTACATTAGTGCAGATTCTTTACACAAACATTATAAAGGCAAACACAAATAGTATAGATCATAATGTGAAATCAAATAAACTCCATGGGGAAATAAGGAATGAAATGAGCTTAGTTATACGTGTCTATCATAAAATCCTCTGGCGAACGTCTTAACTGACAGCTAAATACAATTTCCAGTAAGACACAACAAAAAGTGACTGAAAGGTTAATCACTCGGCAAACTTTTTATGTAATCGTGTGCTGTTTGTTACTTTCGGCGATCAATGAAATGAGAATTACATAGTAACTCACTGACGAAGAAATGACTCCTTGCCAAATCACAATTCTACATAAAATAAAAATTCTGGTCTATACAGTAACTAACCCGTTTAATGGCATATGTATACTCATGAAATCTACAAAACCGAAAATAGTAATCGTTACCTGCCATCGTCGTCATAATATTGATCATCATAGGAATCGAAAAGATCAGTGGCATTAATTTTGACTTGGACGGTACCCTAGATAAAGAGTACTAGAAAATATACATATGGCAATAGGTAGGAAACTTCTTGATACTTTCAAGCTAAACTTAAGACGCACAACTGATCAATATCATCTAGGAATCGATTTATTAGTCTTTCCAATTCATCTTTGCTTGCTTGATTAATTGACTGACGTAGTCATTGGCTCACTAATAAATTGATTGACTTACGGACAGAGCTACGAAATAGATACTAATCTATTAATTGACCAGCTAGCTGATTTATGGAAGCTGCGTACAAAATAACAGCTCTCTTATGTTTCTTGCGTTTCAAACTTTCCAAACACAATTTTACTACAATGCTCTTTCCCACGCGGTTTTCTCTCTTATAACGTACAACAAACTTTCATAACTTTCAGGACGATTTCAATACTCAAAATGCATACTGGATTATAAAATACTTTCGATTATTTTCGAGTTGTCAATTAACGTGTAGAGTTACCACCACCGCCAATATCATCACCACTATTACAACCATTGTTATTATCATCATCATCACCATCATCATCATCATCATCATCATCATCATTACCACCAGCACCAGCACCACCAGCGTCACCACCAGCACCACCAGGTCGGCCGCGCACGGCAAAACAGAAATGCATATAAGAAAACAAAAAAAGACTGGTCTAGAGTAATCCGTTGGAATAAATCTTTTGATCTTTCAAAACTTAATAATCAAAGGTGCCATTCATGCCTAATATGATCAGCCTAAAGCGCCTCTGTGCAAGGTCGCTAACCATCAACTACGGAGAAAAGAATGACCAAAGCACAAAGGGGGCTCTTATGACCCCAACGCTAAAAACTAGCTATACTAAATCTATAAGTCTCACGTCAAAATTTCTGATTCAGTATTTTGTAGCAAACACATCGAATCAAGGGATGACTGGGCGCTAGAACTACCTTTGTTCCCTCCTACGTACGTTTTACATATCGCTTCAATTGAAACTAAAACGGTAAAACGTCTAAAAGTCCTAAACGTGATAGACGTTTGACATGAACGGACCAAGCCATGAGTCTTAAGTACAAGTTTTCAGCCGGATTCGCAAACCTTATTGACGCTTAAGCTATGTTGGTGCTTGAGCGAATGTTCGTGTTTTAGCCATGTTGGTGCCTGAACCATATTAGTACCTGAACCACATTTGCGGCTGAACCATATTGGTATCGAACCAAGTTGGGACGTGAACCAACTTCGTGCCAAAATCATGTTAATGACTGAACCTTGTTTGTGCCTGAACTATGTGGTACCTAAAACAGCTATCACATTGCTCAGCGTCCATTTGAAGATGCCCTTTCGTCTGCCCTGCGATATACGAATAGTCATTGTCGTAATTTACCTTGGGGTTGGTCCGTTGATGCAGTCGTCTCTCCTCCTGCTCTCGTTTAAGCCTTTCGTATTCCAACCTAATCTGTAATGGTAGTACAAAAGGAAAGCCATAGTAAAGTACCGTCGCACAAGGGGTGAACCTACTACCAATCTCAAAAACACAAAGAACTAGACCAAGACGTATAAACACTTTGGGCAATTCAACGAGTTGTGCATCGTAAATGGTTACTATACTGGTAATATCATTAGATCCGGATAATAATATTTAAGGCATCAGAGCTTTCCAGAAAGCTTCCGCTGTATTTATAATGTGACTTTTCTTCTTTCTTGACATCTGGACAAAATATTTATTTGGCAACAGAGGCTTACTTAAACAGAAACACATGTGCAAGCGGACGGACGGAGTAAGCAGTTAAGTTCGGAGAGGCAATGATCGGTTGCCCGGGGAGACGATCAATCTTTTATGATTTACCAGAATATTGGTATCTGTGAAAAAAACCGAAACCTATAAACCTACAATAGAAATCTACAACATATTCATTTGGCGAGGCTTACTGAAACAGTAAATAGAGTGAAAAGTGGCGTACGGGGAACGGTTGGGATTGGTGAAGCAATCCTCTGTAGCCATAGATATCAATCAATTAGTTGTGATTTACCATCATTTTATTGTCAACCCCCTATAAAAGGCTTTTTAAAAACTTCTGAGAAAACAAAAAACGTTTAGTGCCAGAGAGAGCTCTTTCGTAGAACAAAAATTAGAACAAATATCAAGTAGAACAAATTGTCACTCGTCGTCGAAAATGTTATTGTTATCATCCATTTTGGCATTGTTATCAACTCAATTCGTTTCCTTCCTTTTCTTTCTCAAGCTTTACGACTCTGTTGTCCACCAGCTAACTTGTTTTTAACTTAGACCAATAGTGGTGGAAGGTTGACAGACCTACTTTTTTCTCAGAGTTAATAGCAAATTCAATTCTACTTAAACATACCAAGTCAGTTTTAAGCTACGGATCAACTGGGACTGATTTATCTCCGGGTGTAGATTCATCCTCAGGTTGGTAGCACATCATTCTCAGGCAATGCATTCTCATCTCATCATCACTGTCTGCAACATTCTCATTCTCATTCTCATCTCATTCTAAAGTTAATATATGTTTAAAAGCAAATATCCACCCCCCATTTTTTTCACCCCCCCCATTTTAAGGGTTTGTTTGCGATTTTCCCCTTAGATCATTTTATTATGATCCCCGACTTTATGAAAATCTCGAAAAATATCCACCCCTCTTGCTTATTCGACCCCCCTTACAATTAAGCACAAAAGAGTACAAACCCTTAAAATGAATTGGACAAAATTTACAGTGGCGAAAATGTTATATTTATGATTGAAAGGAGGTTGTGATTGATGTAATGCTTTTCATCGTGTATCGTGATCATTAATAGCAAGTGGTAACAGTCTTCATGCTTACCTCCTCTGGAGTTCGATGTCTTTCTACTATCTAAAACAGGTTAACAACACAATTCGTTTAGTTACACAGTTTACTGTCACATTACAAGCAGCATTAATTTAGTGGATTACGGAAAGTGCAGCAGGCATTCCCTAGACATTTCTATAAAAACTCTCTGGCTTACATGGCAGCTAATTCGTTCTCCAAGAGCGCCGAGCTTTTACAGCAATATTGCTAATGGCGTATCGGAAACTGCTAAGTACTCCTGCCAGCTCTACTCCCGTCTAAATAATTTATGTTCATGATAATCGTAGATCACTTGTCAGCCTTCTGCTTCTACAGAATGAATATCGTCAGTTTTAAAAGAACACTAGCGAAATAAAAAATATGTCACCACTGGGGATTGAACTCGTGATAAACGCTTTCGCGGCGTGCGCTCTACCAACTGAGCTAGGTGACCTCTGTTAACATACTCTATTTCTCTAGTTGCCACATTAGCTCCCAATCATCCACCGGTGGACATCGACATTCAGCTCAACGCAATTGGACTTGACAAACGAAGGACTGCAATCCGGCCCGTCATACTATCCAAAGCTCATTGAAAGTAGAAAGTATCATCGAGAAAAGAGGATTCCAAATATCAATTTTGAAAAGAAAACTAGTGAAATAGAAAATGTGGCATAATTTCTTTTTCTATTTCTCTAGTGCTCTTTTCAAAACTGACATTTAAAACCCTCTCTTCTCGACGATAATTAATGTTGTCTTGTTCAACGGATAGGACTTCCATTTCCGTATTCTCAAAATTTGTGAATGTGGGCATTTAAAGTAAAGATCTCGTCGGGTTTCGTAAATAAAGGGACACTGACGTGGCGAGATGTTGAGAGCTGTTCAACCAATAAGTACGGTCTGCAGCATATCAATAAACATAGACAAGACGACGGCTGCCTGTCAAGATACCTAAAGCCTTAAGAAAGTATACTTCTTGCAAACTTCATGCCTTCATTAACGTAAATCTAAATTCAACACCAATTTCGCTTTCCTCATTTGAATGCCCCGTACTTAAGCAAGATATAATATTTTGCGTATATTTTAACACACATAAACATACAGCTATTACATTTATAAATAATGAATATCTATATTACAATGCTAACCTACTAACTTACTATGTTACAAACTCTAAGGTTGTGTATATGAAAATATATTCGCAAATCTATTTTAAATTTCAATAAACGTGTACTTTGTAACATATTTGGCAAAAACCGAGAGATCTGCTAGGTACACAAAGCTACTTGAATTTTGTAAACATTTCTTGCAAACTGGCTTTCACCTGCACTATCTCTGCCAGTATATTAGTCGATCGAGTCTTCTCAGGTAATCCACGTTTTACAATCTGAGAAAGGGTGATTTTTTAAAATAAGCGTATATTATCATTATTAAAAGCTAAACGAACGCGAAGAGGCCCTGTCTATGAAGCATGGAGAAAGACCAGTACTGTTATACGGGGAAATGAAATAGTCTATAACAGAAACGAGAAGATCATCCTAAGGAGCTGTGATCGTAAGATGTTGCAGTACATGGAGCCACTAAAAGAGATTGGGTGAGTAGCTTTAAGGTGAAACATATGGACTGCGAGTATTTGAGGCTGTGCTGCAAGAAATAAGATTTCGGACGTGTGGGCATAGGGAGACAAGAGGCGAGTATCCAGCAGTTGGAAGGATAAAAGATCTAGAGGTGTCAAATCAGCAAACACCTGGTCGGCCTCAGAAAACAAGGGCAAAATATTTGCAAGAGGACTCAATGAAATTCAATCTCAGAAAACAAGAAGCTTTGGAAAGAAAGAAACAGATCGCTAGCATCATACGTGCTACCTCGTAAAAACATGCCAAAAAGACCTAAAAAGGACCTAAAAAGACCTAAAAAGGAAACTAAGGGTGATGATTCATGACGTTACAATGTCCTAATGAGAAACTAGGGGAAAAAAGAGTTCCCCTACTTCATGCATGATCATAAATAGATACTTACATCCCATCCTGCGTCCAATCCTTTCTTTCCATAAATGTCGTAAATGGCTCTTTTATCGCTATCCCCTAACACTGGAAAAGCAAGCCAGTTACAAGTTGGAGTTAACCCAAGCGATTACACCTAAAATCTGGAATCTTTAACTGAGGATAAAGGCGACAAACTAATACCCCACGAGAAATTGTCACAACATGTGATATCATTAGCCCTGCAGTAACTTTGCGGTTGGTACGGTAACACAGTCACTACTGCATTTTGCGATGCGTTCTACTTTAAACAATGTGTGCTTGTCAACAAATTTTCTAACAGTATGCGAGTGACGTAATTGTACTAAGGTATTTGTCCATCCACATCTATCGACGCTACTGATGAAGTACAGTAACCGTACTATTACAAAGTGGCATCTGTTTAGTTGATCTCCAGAGCGATTGATCCCAGGCCACTGTTAAGCCGGGTTCACATAAGAGTAAAACCCGTCGCTAGGTTTGAGAGGAGGAGCAAGCAAAGAGATCGTTTTACTTTACTGTTGCTGATTCACATGCCCGATCCATTCTTTGCAAGCGCAAATTACCAAAATACAACGCCCGTGCTTTCTAAGGAACTTGATCTCCCCTTGGTATCAAATAGCTGTCAAAACTTGCACCTGTAGTAGTCATCATAAAATTTCCGCGTCAGAACAAAATAGGCGCTAGCAATTCAAGTGATAGTCGGAAACCACTAGAGAAAACTCGTCGGAAAAGAAGAAATCTTTTTGTTACTTTCCGACGACTTTTGCTTTGGCATAAGTCAATCAAATTTTAACTTTCACAGCCAAGTAGTAGAGTTCGCAAGAAAACCTGCCTTTTAACATGCCAGACGCTTGTCTGGCGACGGATTTTACTCCTATGTGAACGAGGCTTTACTTTAAATGCCATGCACGTCAATGGCGCAGTTCGTCCACAGTAAATGGCAGAGTGGGCAGGATAGTAGTCACTTTCACCATTTTGCCATTCGTATGGTGACTTCAATCATAATGAAAAGTCAGGTAGTTTGTGTCTCTAAAGACCACAATGAAGCATACAAATTGCTTCGTTTCTTCATGCATGTGTTCTGCTTTAAACTGAGACCTTTACCGAATTTTTAAAATCTCAGGAGAAATTGAACCTATCATGATCTTACCTCGTGCCCTTCAATATAAACACGTATTAAGAACTAACGCCCCGTTTTTCAAACTTCTAAGTCACTTTCTTTGCAGGTGTAGTTGTATGATTTAAAACTGTTTAAGTTATGTTATCAAGCAATGCAAAAAATGTATGTACTGCACTTCTGAATTTATGATCTTAGAACTTCTGCTGTGAGAGTGAAGGATCTATTATTTACCCATTAATGGTCCTTCACAATATAAAGCACACCACCAGAATCATACCTTACAAGTATTTCAGAAATTAACATCTTTAGAAAAAACGGCTTACGATAATTACTGTAGTGTGTTGGAATATTCTCATTTGTCTCTAGAATTGAAAGTTGATTACACTTTCATCCCTGAATGGTAGCTAACGATACGTTTTTAAAAACTTCAGTGGTATTGATTTCTACTTCGCTTTTCCTATATCCGTCATCTCCGTACAAGGTTTTTGTTTATTGATAGTGGGAAATTTTTTGGACAATGTAACATCTTTAGTGATCAAACAAAATATAACTGTATCATCAAATTATTGACCAAACTATTCTTCGAACTAATCCGCATTTAATAATACCCGTTCGCAAATCACAGTGGCAATGGAATTCAAACCTGAGATCCATATCATTGCAGGAATTTGCTCTATCAACTGAGCTTGGTAAAAACAAGAGAGAGCCGCCTCAGCAATTTTCTGCAAACGAGGTGACTGGACCATGAAAGGATCGATTTTGTCAATCGATCTGTCCAAAGCCCATTAAAAGTAACAGAACTGAGCAGATAATATTCTAAACGATAAACTCGGAAATAGCTGGGAAAAGTGATAATATAGGTAAATCCACATCTTCCTTTTCTCTTTTTAAATTTTCATACCATTATTTTAAGCACTATTTTCCAAGAGATTTAGATGTAATTTTTGAGGTAAGGTAGGGGGAGATTCTCAAGCTTTGACAAATAAAAATTATTCATTTAAATCAGAATCATTATGCTGTTGTAAACAGAAACTTTAAGGAGTGCGTACCTAACGTAGAAACGTAGAATATAATCTCCCAATCGATTGTGATAACATAGGAATTGACCTGTGCAATCTCCAACTTTTGCATTCAGTTAGGTGTTTGATGCTCTGATTGAGCTTTTTAACATCTTTATATTCCTTTTTAATTTCTGATATTGATATTAATATCAATATCTTTGACATGTTGCAATTGTCTGGATTATGATACGTTCTGGAATTTAAAGCCACGAAAAGGGGTTTCATTTTTTTATGGTATTTTGTTTGTCATACGTGGCATCCTGCCAAAAGATTCTTGCTTATGTGCGTACAAAAAATACGCAAATTGTCGACCCCTTAGTTCTGCCGAATATTCATGTCATGTTAAAAAACTTTCCGTTCCTTCAGATATGAGATATATACACTATGAATTGTATATAACCAGGATATCTAAAGAACTGATAACTGTAAACAACTGATGTTTCTACAAAAAACAACACCAATGGTACCGTAAACAACTGCTTCTTTAACATGAACAAAAAAAGCTTGTACTACAAACAGGTACATGATACTGGTAAACTGGTAACAGTGATTCTTGCTTTCATATGCTTTTGTTCCAGTATACTAACTGAATAACTACAGAACAATTCACATGTAATACAACTTTGAGAATGAAAATGGTGACACCAACAAGCAAGTGGGCTAGAAATAAAACATGTTACTTTAATCTTTTTATGAACCTGCAATATCCATTCCACATTCCACATTCCATTCCACATTCTGAAAATATACCATGTATTACATTAATACGTGAAATACACATGAAGATTAACCACTTCCTTGGCTTATTGGGGAAATCTCTTACTGAAAGTATGTAGCAGAATACATCAGGCAAAGTCAAATGAAATTCTAAGCAAAAAGAAACATACATAAGATGTAATCATGAGCACACATCCTCCAGCTATAATCTTTATATAGCCATTCCATAGAGATTACGAGTACACATGAAGAAGTTTACAGTAGAAGCAATATTTTTATTTCATATCTAAAACCACTTTCACATACCTTGGTAAGCAGTTTGAATCTTATTAAATATCACCTCAGCAACCTATCAGGAGAGACGATCGACATTGACATAGGTTTACGAGCTGGATTCCAGTAATTAACAGCTTACCATTAGAAGTCATGCTAGTTAAATGAAGCGATAGTCTTTGTTCTTTCCAAGGCCTATCTACTATCCCTGTTTTGTCATAAATATGTCAGTAATACCCCTGATTGCTATTACAAGTTGTTTATAAGAGAACCCATGACCATAAACGTGACTGTACATAGTTCGCAC
>JAAAKM020001006.1:0-15353 GCA_010016025.2 Alatinidae sp. Z8VKAUB7J3 | reverse complement strand
CTCTCTTTTTACCAATAATCATTATTGTTAAGATGCGCAACAACGATTAATATTACATATCCATTTATTGTAAGTTGTAAGCAAAGAGTGACGACATCAATAAACAGTATTCGATAACAAATTTACTATCTTGATGTGAAAGGAAAAGTGTCAGATGTCAGAAAATCTAAACATTCAAACGTGATCTGTCCTAGATTGATGCAGTTGTATTCGTTCCATCCTTTACTAAATATGCTATTAGATTGTTGTCTCACTAATCATTTAATTGTATTATTAAAACGACAAACACAGCCAGAAGCAACTAAGAATGTCTCCAACATGAGCGATCTCCCAGCAAAGTTACCAAAACATGATTATATCAAAACGCGTCAATTATTACTTGTGCTTTTGTCTCGGTAAGGAAGAAATACAATCATATGATCCGATGTTTTCTCTAAATAAGAATCAACCAGTATTTTCCTTTGATATTGAAATCTAATCCTTCCCAACTTAATATGACATCTGATAACAGGGACAGATAGTAAAATATAAACACGAGGGTAGGTTTGGATTGGATATCTACTAGCGTGCGATCGAGAGTAAACCATGAGATAGAAGCTTCTGTTGAAGCATGATAACAATATCAGATAGTGACAATGTCGATCGAATAATCATGCTGTGTGCAGTGTTTCATCTCAACAACACAATGTTCCTGCAGTGCATATAGTCTATTTTTTAGCAGGGAAGGACGGAGAAAATAAAACAATAAGAACAAATGACCATCGTGGGAATCGCAGACAAACCAACATTCAAGAACTAATGTCAAAAAGTAGAAGGGGGCTCTTCTGCGACTTGCCAAGAGAAATAGACATTTTATTCAACTCAGTCAAGTTCAGGGACAGTATGAAATAGATGGAAATGACAACGAGTAAAAGCTGATTAAATAGAGCTATGCGACTGTATGAAAAAGACCCATTTCACTTTACACTTTCTGAGTTACAAATGCATTGTAGGATACTGTAGTCTAATTGTAGTCAGTAAGGCTTCAATATTAATTTCAGCAAAAAAACAACTAAAAGAAAAGTAACAAATTATGCTGCATTTAATCACAAACTTTTATACTATCAATTCTAGTTCTACAAATTAGGTCAATATGCCCTGACCATAAATTCAAATAAAATTTGATAATGGAGAGCATGTTTTGTTTTCTGGCAAGTCGTTTCGTTTATATACAGAGTGAGATATCCACAAACAAACCAAAGTTGTATGCAACACACTTGGCATCAAGTATAACATTTCTTTTCCAGCATATAAATAAATTAAAAATGCAATAAGCCCTTTTCCTGTTCTGTGGCATGAAATTAAGAACTCATCTTCAGCTACTATCATTTAGTTATGTTTAAATATAATTTTATTTAAAGAATCAATGGCAGCAAAGGAAATACCTTGGAAAGTGTCGTTGGAGAAACTATTGTTACTGTATCAAGATATCTTTTAAAAAATCACTTGAGTAGGTAGAAGTACTCTTATGAAATCAGACAATGTGTGAGACTTGAAGTCAAAAGACAAAGACATGTAATCTATGGACATCTTCCGACATTTGGTAGACTTAGCCTAGCACACAAAGTTTTTCAGAGAGCTCTTAAAACAGTCAATACAAAATATCATGTTAGCAAATTTGTATCACTATAGAAACTTTGGCTTTTCTGCAACCCTACAATGTATGACTGAAGTACCTATGCTTTGCCAATGTACATTTTCAGTGTATTTTAGTTACGATTTCAATATTATAGACATGACGGTTGACCTTCATTACCACGGAATCAGCAAGACATCTCCAAAAACTGCTATCAAATTATGGATTGATACTTATGTACAGATTAAAGTATGAATGTAAACATCAACAAATGAATTAGTATATTAATGTAGATATCAAAATGGGGCATTTGTAAACTGATCCATGTCTTACAAACCGATTAAATAAAAAATTACATTAAAATGCCATGAGTTGTACAAAATCTTTCCTGGAAACAAGACTGTATAAAGAGTCACATAATAGAAAACACATGCAATATAAGAGAATTAAGGTATGGTACCGTTAAGTGGGCATCGCCCAGAGGTGTCTACAGCTCGAACGGGGTTGTGGTGCTCAAGTAGGGCATAGTGTTACCCTATTTGTAAGTGGAGTAAATACCGGCATATTGTTCGCTTTGTAATTTAGTCATTTTTGATCAATGGGACAAAAGCGTGGACACTGAAGTATGAAATATGCATATATCAATTGATTTTGCGTATCAGGTGGCAAAATCAAAAAGCTAGGTAAAATATTTTAAAAGAACCAGTGACTTCAAAGAGTCTTTTTATTGGTGCAAAGAACAGTAAAATATGTTGTTCTTCCGTTCGTTGAACAGGAAGACTGATCTGAAATATGGCTATGGATATAGACTAACAGGATAGCACACCAACAGACTAACAGGGTAACTTACTTGAATAAATTCACGTGTTCTGTCGGAAGTTAGCAAGAGTAATGAATCAGCATGCAGAGCTCTCCCTTTGCAATTAGCTACTCTGACTGGTTTATGTCGATCAACGAAGGTAAAGAAGAGAAAGAGGAGAAAGAAGGACGACAAAAAGATCACGACCATTATTCAAAGCTTGAAATGTAAAAGAGACTCGACTAATCTCCAATAAGGTGAAGGATTGGATTATTCTAAACTTCACTCTTTGACAATTGAGTTTCTTGCAATCTATTGCAAATACCTCGTTCTCAATTTTATGCCCAGTCTCCATAAGAGCCCCTCATCACCAAGCCCACTCCATTCTCAAATACTGTAAACCAGAGTCTTCTCTCCAATAAATGATCGAAGTGGCCGATATACCACTGACCACGTACATGTCATTTTATTCTTTATTTACATTAGTGTTACAAGTCAAACATTTAGTGTTAAACTATCTTAAATCTGTCTGACGCAATTAAGTTTTTATTCGTTTGACGTAACTCTATATTTTTACCACTTTTTCCCAACTCGTTATGATGGTACAACACCATTATTATCGTCCTTATTATCAAATGTTTTGTCAACATCAACAACATCATGATCAGCATTATCACCATCATCACAAACACCATCATTATCATCATCATCATCATCATCATCATCAGTAGCAGAATTATCAACCTAACTATCGTTACCATCATCAACGTTAGATCATCATCAGTGTCATCATCATCATCATCATCATCATCATTATCAATAGCGTCTTCATTTAGTAGTTATACGCTAAATGCTCCTAAATGTCTTCCTATTTAGTTTCTAAAATCGATGATATTTAGTTTCCGTTAGTCTTTGAATGCTAAAAAGATAAATATGTGTTACTTTCATATATGTAACGTTCTCCCAGGTCCTTTCCTCAATACTAATTAAACGTCCAGAGGGTTGAATAACGAAGACACGATTAAAAACGTAGGTGGTCAACATAACAACTCTCAGTGGAGCCAACCTCTCTGTTGTCAATACTAAAAGTACAATACTGACTAGTAGATTGATGTGATTGTGATGAAGTGTAGTTTACTCGACATATCCTGCATTCTTGTTTAAGATTGCTTGTCTTTCAACCTTTCCTAAATAAAGTCACCACGTGTGTAACAATTTAATAAAATATTTACCTACATTTGATCATTTTCAAACCAGTTGAATCACAATTTTTGTTTGATCACATTCTACACTTACTCCATACCCTCTGTTTTGTAAAACATGATGAAAGATTAAAATAAATAATTATCAAAAATCACGCTTTTCAGAAGAAGAAAATAACAATATTTTGGATAATCCATTTTACAAAGTAGTTATTGTTTTGAAATGCATGGGAACAAGCTTATGACAACCAGATATTGATGACACAGTAATAGTCTTGTATGATGGTAAATGTGGCTTGTGAAAAAGTGTAAGAAAATATAGAAGTAATCACTCACTCGCTATTAGCTTATATTAGATGAAGTGTTGTGAAACTCTTATGATTTTAGGTATAATCATATGAGAGAAGTTCTACTTAATTAGGAATGCAAAATTATTACAAGCTGTTGCACGGTTGTAGTTTTAAAGCATTGGGTATGCATTAGATGGCGTGATTTGATGTTGAACTGCATTTGTTAAATGAAAAGTAAATAAGAAGTCTCAAGCCCCTCACAGCCTGTGTCATTGCTGAAAGAGCTTAACAATCCTAATAAGGAATGCAAAAACCGAGGAAATAAAACATTATTTATAAATATAATATATCATAAGACTCGGCTATATATGTTTGTCAGCTTTCGATGTTATCTTATATCATTTACGAAAAAAAATAATCAAGCATGAGAAAACATCTTTGATTTTATGGAAATTTTAAAGTGAGCTATGATTAGTAAAAGGAAGATACGAGAATACAGGTAGAGGTAGGTAACTATACGCTTGGAGCCAGCAACTGCCACATGAAAACGCCGAGCTAATCACTGTGTAAAAAGCTATAATAGGTAAGTCAAAAACTGGTTGTAAGAGGTCCTACATTCGGTCTCCCCCTGTTTTATAGCGTATCATTTTTCTCGTGAGAAAACACCAATACTTCGACTGCATAGTGTCCATCTGATCAGTGGCATATAGGAATATATTTGCAGAACATATATCACACAAATATATATATATATTAGTATATGTATGCACATATATATAAAACGATAAAAATTGCGGTTAAATCTATTCATATATATATATAACATTTTTATCATAGGTCACATTGTTTCACTGGAAATGGGAAGAAGTATAGGATAAAACCCCTAAGAACGTTAACAACTAATGGTCTTATCATCGAAACAAATATTTGCCATTTTATACTATTCAGCTGGAATTTGTTGCCCTTTTGATAAAAAGTATTTATTTTATGTATTCAATATATAAAATAATTTGATAACATTGAAATAGATAGATAGATAGATCGATGGGCATTACTCAAACCCCTTCTAGAGAGAAGTGCTAACCTTATACCCCCCGGTAATCAGTAAAAAAGTAGAAGTCAAAAGAATTTAACAGATGTCGTTTCCGAAAGCTCATTATCAAAAATTTACTGCAACCTATAATTTATTACAAATCTTCGGTGCAGTACATTAATGTGTGAATATAGGTATGTTTCTCTTTAATGTGATAAGTTATTGACATTTATAGCCCTTCTTGCTGATGCAGCAAAACACCATACAGGCAATTTATGAATCCCGCTGAAATATTCGCACCCAGATTATGCAACTCCCTTATTATTTTCAAGCATTATCTAACCCTTATCTCCCCCTTTTTTGTATTCCACATCGCTATCAGCAGCAAGTGCAGATTACATGCAAAGCCAATTGTCATGATCGTCTGTTATTTCTCGTCTCCTTTTATAATTTTTTGATCAAGCAACAGAGGTTTAGCGAAGCTTGTCCTTGCAGTTCTTATCTCAAATAGACAGATGGCACTCTGCTTAGCTTTCTAATGAATGTTGTAAGTTAGCAGAAGCTAGCTTTGTGTGGATAGAATTTCCTAGTGTTCTGCATATTTTACACCTCATTCAATCGGGCAGTCAGCTTTTGATTTGATTATAGTCAAGAATTTAATTGAGAGGTTTGATTTTAATCCACTGGTAAACAATGCTATAATACGCAAAAATACATTCAATGCGAAGAGGGGGTGAAGTGGCCTAGATCCAAAGATGGTAATTGTTGGTAGCATTGCATCGTGCTCTTAGGTCTATGTATCTTTAGTGGTGTATTAATAACAGACATGCAGAGGACAACATCTCTTCAAGAAAGTAACATAAATTACCTCAATGCATACTGTTTTTATTGCGTGATGTTGTGACCAGACTTCCCTAGACGTAAATACCATACCATCTTTCATGGAGGGAAAGTCGTAAGGGTATTTTACCTAAAAATTGCTGTTGAACTCTTCTGTCAACAGCATTATACTTGCATTATAATTACAAAATATCAAAATTTTTTGGCCATTTGAGTATTTTAAGGTGCAATGAAAAATTTGTCTTTCGGTCAAATTGATAATGGGTACACAACTATTATTTTCCTACAGGTGATATCGGGATGGTAGCAATAACTTTGTATACAACTGATTTACCAGGACCCAAACATTTATAACCTATGACAAAAAGACTTTAAGCAAAAAGAAACTGCAACGTTCTGGACAAGTTTAGCAATAAAAATAAGATCATTAAACCGGGCTTCGAGTGACGTATATTTGTCGTTAGAAAAAAACTGCATTCCAAAAACCTTATTGATTTCCAATTAAACTTTCGGTTGGTCATACACACCCTCCCCCTAAATCCCCTTCTACTACATATACTCCTTACTAAGTTCCATGAACTTATTTCTTGGCCGTAATCTCTCTCGCATTTCCTTGCCTTTTCTTGTAACTGCTCTGCTAACTTTCCAGTCTTCTTCCCTTAACAAGTACATATATCACCGTAATTGCTTCTCTCTCTGCTTTCCCTGAACTGCCCCTGAATCGACCCTGCTTTGTCCCCTTCCCTCTCACTTCTTCTGTATAAGCTGTCAATAATGGAACAAAGAATCAAAGTTCCTTAATCTAAATGAATACTTAGACTAGCAGTCTGTTTAAGTTCATACCTCGATATTACAAGAGAGAGATTATCTGATCTTCCCATGGTAGTTATGGTATGGTACAGTACACTTAACTCAGTAATTGTCATATAATTAAACAAAAAAATCAACATATTTTAACATAATTACAGACTCAGTAAGTAAGCTTTGCAAGATGTTTGAGTGGAACGAATGTTGTTTGGTATGTCAAAGTTATTTACTCGAAGAGATTATTTACCCATCTCCAATTATAAAATTCTACATTTGGAAATGCATGTACAATGTGGTTTGCATATTGTAAGGGCGAATTAGATACTAAAAGCTGAGGGAAACACGTTTGTGCTAGGAAAAAATGAAAAATGTGTTGAATGAAAGAAGCAAGAAAATTATATATAGGGAAGAAAAAAAAAATATATATATATATAATTGTCCTTGTGCGACAAGCCTTCATACACTCTCCGGCAGATGCTGACTTTTAGAAAAATATGAATTAAGCGTGAATCTCTGCAATCGATTGTTAAAATATGGTATTTGTTAAGAAACCATTTCATGAATTACAAGGACAATGTCCCTTTACCTTTATGCTTTACGGACTATATTCTTAAAACGTCTTTACTTCATTTTAGCAGCAAGATATTCTTTGACCTGAGTACAATTTATAGTATATTTTACTAAGTAATCGAAGTTAACATATAAAAAATGTATCTGTGATACGGAAGCACCAATAGATTGTGCTTTGGCCTCGCTGTAGCATTGCCAGGCCAATTCATCCAGGAACATCCTGTCTAACAAAACCCCTTATGAAAGAAACCTTTTCTATGAAGGACAACTTGTGAGCCAGCTGGTATAGTTCATCTTGAGGTTTTATTAACGTTCTAAATCCGGATTTGTGCAAGATTGAAGTCAAATACAATGGTAACTCACTATTCAGCTCTGCTTACCTACAAATCTGGAAACATAAACTGTGAAAAGGAAACAGAAGCTACTAATTAATGCCATGTATTAGCATTTTAAAGTCCTTAATTTGCAAATTGTTTTCTTTTTCAAAGAAGATGCGATATTTCTAAAAACAATGTACATAAGACTGTTTACATTGGCTGAAAAATATGATATGTTTCTATTTCGATCACAGTTTTGTTTAATCTGACGTGGAAGCGTAGACCAATCATGATGTTGTGCGACGTTGGTTGTACATAGTAGCACGGAAGACCTTTCGCCGCCATACGGTTACATCTCATAACATTTTCAAGTACAATGTATCGTAATTGATATGATAGTTTACTACAGGGCTAATAAGTTGCATGTGCCACCCTAACGATTTAATTGCTTGTCAAGGAGGGCCAGCCTCGTGATCTACACCCTTGAGATTCCCTCACCATGCCGAGTCCATCAAAGCGGTGGATGCTGGGGGCAAATGCGTCGAATCAATAGAACAAAGGGTCAAGAATGTTACATGCGTGTATCGCATTCTCTACAACATAACAAAAATAAAGGTACCTCATCTACTCTGTAATCAACAACAACATACAAGAGTGGAGAGTGGATGAATGGTCTCGCTGTTGGAATTCACCTAAAATGAAAATTAAACAAGCCGCACATATGGACGTCCGACGGCGATTTCGGACGATCCCTGAGAAATAGGCGTCACTGGGACAAAGCTGATGTCCTGTTCCATAGAAGTATCTTAGCTGTATACTATTATTCACCAGTCTAACATTTCTAAAAATATTAGGGGTTCTTACGGCTGCAATTACATTTTGCAGACAGAAGAAAACGAACAGTTAGCAAAATGCCAGCGCTGTGAAGGCAGTATGAAGTCTGAAGCAGTGGATTCTACTAAACAGCGATCTTGTACCCTTTAAGACCACTGCTGGGAAATTACCATGTATTTGGAGTGCAAAGGCATAAATATACGTCATGGGCATGTTAAAAGTCAAAGAAAACAAACGATGGCCACGGTACAACCAATTAACTTCTTTAATAAATCAAAATATAGTATATTCCTGGTTCAAATTTGAAGCTACCCACATTTATGCTTGGCAGGTGTTTATAACATTTCAGACAAATGATTTGTAAAAGCCAAAAATAAAAGCAGCAAACATGAAATAAACTGTTATTGCATTAAAATTTTACACTGTTGGCTAAGCCTCTACAAAGACTGAAATATAATTGAAATGTCCTCTAAAGCTTTCTAAAATTCTGATTTCCATCTATTCCCATGTAATGAATAACAGAAAAGGAAATAATGGCAAAATCCTAAACCACGCAATGACTTATTACCTCCGTTAATCTATTTACTTTATCAGGAAATGGTGATTGGTAATAAAAGACAGAAAGTGCTAAACACATCAACAAAGTCTTTCATTCCAACTCTGGAGTCACTAAATTATCAAACAGTGATTTTCATGAAAGGTAGAACGTAGAGGATTTGGCCGCTACTCTCCTAGACAGGGTGACTCAGCTTCTGTACGCATGACAGCTTCGTTGGCATCTCAAAGATGTTTTGCTAAGCCTGAACTTACTCCTTGTATTGAGCAAGACTAGTCATGGATGACGTTGAAATGACGAGCACGTATTTTCCACTCGAATAAAAACACAATGTATGGGTCAGTCCCTATGCTAAAGAAGATCGCGATAGTGGGACTGAATTAGTCGAAACACGCCAAAACTCATCTAATTACATCATCTGTAGACGTGACTCAACTTCGCGTAATGTAGAATGTGAAGCTATTCAGAAATTTGTGAGCGTTTTCGTCTTACATCTTCCCTTTTGATATCATTCAAAATACAGTTACTTTCCCTGCATTTTACACATACACAAACTCTGATGGTATATTCATCTCTAATACACATATATAACATAGTACTGTCCTTTGAATTTACCTTGAAGATGTTCCTTGAAAGAGTTTCATCGCAACAGCCAAAATGAGCGTTCGGTTGAGAAGCGCATCACAATATCCGACGACAAGATCTTTAAATCTTGGCCATCGCAGCGCAGTTCAAAATTAAAGTAACATCTCTTGTCCTCGTGTTGTTTACAACGGATACCTTAAACCGAATGAGCTGTAAGCGAGCCTCAATTACTAAGAAAGACTTCATAAAACAGTCCTAATCCTCGAGTATTTTTAAGTGATCACCTGTCACCCCCTACTTCATCAGGACAGCATTGGGAAATTCGAAACATGGGTCGTGGAATTCCCTTCAGTCTATTATTGATATATTATCTTAAACAGTAAGTTCCCGCTACATCTAGCATTGCTTTATTCTGCTGGTTTCAAAAGCGTTATCACGTTAGGCATAGCAATCTTTGTGTATAGCCAATCCAAGTATTGAAAACAATTCTTTCTGCTCAATAGACACATGAGCGGATGGCGATAAATAAGACCACAGTGCAAAGGAACCCACAAAATGTCTTTTAACCCCATTTGCTAAAGCTAAACGTCTTCTTTCTTTTAATGTTATGTAAAACGCATAACAACTCAAGAGAAAAGGCACTGATAGCTTTAACAATATGAGTATACAGATACAAGGGGAAGGCAAGTCGTACGCGTCGTACGATGAAAACACAACTTGGACACGACCTGAAAATTTATCAGTTACTACATAGCCACGCTCATGGAGCGAAGCAGAAGTAAATAGTGCTGATTCTGCTTAAACATTTGTATCGCACAAACTTTCAAGTTTGCACGCTTCCAAATTTGCCAAATGAAAACGTTAAGGTGACTGCAGAACGCCAAATACTCATCGCAATAAAAGACCGCTAGCACACAGCAAGAATAAAATCAGAAATGACTGCTTAAAAGAAATGTATGACCCTCTTTTGACTAAGATTGTACATTTCCGATGTTAAAAATATCTGTTTGCTATATTTTAATGTCCTCTAGATATTTACTGTTCTCCCTACCCTGTGAATTAATGAAGGTTTTTCATGATTGTCACTTTCTGTCATCAGATATTAAAATCTTGTGGAATTGATAAACTAGACAGCTAGTAAGCTAAAGTCAAGAATTAAAATAGATCTCAGCTATCAGCTCGGGTCAGAGAATAACAAGGATGGTAGTTAATAGTCAGGTGAATGCATCTCTGCAATGAATGACTGCGAATAAGAGCTAAAGTTTGCATACAAGGCAATGCACGCCCCTGCCAAAAACCAATAACTCTACCTAAATAACTCAACAATTTCGGTTCAACATGCAGCCTTCAAACTAATCAAATAATCAACATGAAACAAGCTAGATGGAAAATGGATACTTTCATATGTCGAATAAAGAAATGCAATCAAAACATTCAAGCTACTTACTGGGACGTGATAACGCTTACTGGCGTGTTAGTTTACTACCGTCGAACTAAGTTTATTCCACAAGAACATTCCCATAAAAACAAGATTGAAGCAATGTATACTAGAAAAAGAAATGTCTTGATATCTTTGCCCCAATACATGCAAGTGGTTACCAATTAACCCGTAAGTCTGGTGGTTGTCGTAAACAAGACTTCATTGGCAGAAGTATGTGTCAAGCTAGCTGCCTCTAAGTATCAGTAAAAATATACTCGAATCTTATACGTTTTATATGAAATCTTAAATAATGCCATACGTTAGTGCATGCAAAGTCGATAAGGAAATTAAATAATGATAATGGTGAGAGTAATGTTTAAAGTACACCTTAAGTCAAGTAACATCAACATCCATAGTCAAGAGCTCGTCGTGACCTTAACAAGATAAATTTATCCTGCTCTTTCTCAAATTCGGCAGTCGTACTAGGCAATGTCCCGAGCTTGCATATGTTGGAGTTGATTGTCCTGTTGGAAAAGCCATTCGTTCACAATTGTGATAACTGTTCTCGATTATATTCATCTTGCTTTTCAAACCCTTTCCTTAAGATCATTCAAGCTCCAGTCAATAAAATTCTATGCCCAAAACAAGGCTTTCTCTTGATGAAAGTCACTCTCCTTGTAATAGAAACAAAAAGAATTCTGTTATAAAGAGTATGGCACCATCGTCCGAAGTAAAGTCGAGGAATCCAATATGCCATGCAATAACAGCAATTCTTCAGATAATAATAATTCTCTGCATTATTATCAAAGTGAATTACCCCCTCAGTGAACGAATTTATGAACATGTGTTTCGTCTTTTACGTCTATCGGGCTATTTTACATTGTACAGGTTAAGTAAAGTGGTCTATAAATGTCTCTGGCCATACAACTGAGAATAAGTTCCACTAACAGTATCAGTTGGTACGTGAAGACTCTGGGTGGTAGTAAATGCAGAGCATCCAGCCTGGCTTACTGCTGATTCCATTGGACTGGCATACCTATTTTGCAACGGCATCATTTCCGAAGGAGTCGATGCTCCCCTTGATTGCATGGCCATGCTAGAATAGTAGTCGTGTACTGAAGAACCTGTGGTAGTAACGTGCCTTCCTGCTTGAGGAGGTGTAATCATGGTTTGCCGAGCAGAAATTCCCCCAGTCATTCCACATTGGTCGTACATAGAATAGGCAGCGTTAGGTGACATGGTTTGGTATAAAGGGTACATTGTGTCCTGAGGAAATGGGCTTGGGTAGGGAAACTTCATTGCGGATTGTAAGGCATTGGGGTCTGCTCCAGGATAGGGAAATCCCATTTTGTCCTTTCGTAGCGTTTGCTTTGGCTTCCTCCTCCTTGGTTTGTACTTGTAATTGGGGTGCTCGACACTGTGTTGAGCTTGAAGGCGTTTGGCTTCATCAATGTAAGGTTGCTTCTCACTTTCATTAAGTCGTTTCCATTCGGCGCCAAGAATTTTAGAGATTTCCGAGTTATGCATTCGTGGATTAATTTGAGCCATCTTTCTCCTCCTCTCCCGAGACCAAACCATAAAAGCATTCATAGGCCTCTTGACATGGTCTACCTTCATTGACTTATCAGTGCCATTCGGAGTGTTGTTTGTTTGCTGAGAAGGTATAGCATTCTGTGTGGTCGTCGCCACATTCGGACTTGCAACTATTTGGCTCATGATTCCAATCTATCCACGTGCTTGTGAGAATATGTTCTAAAAAAAAAGCAGGAAAAATTCCACGATAGTAAACCTCCTTCTGTATATAACCAGTAAGTGAAAATTCTAGCAACCAAACGGAACATTTACTCTGTAAATAAAATTCTTGTACATTACTAGCACAACGCTCTTGTAGTGTTCGAGTGTAAACATGCCCAAAGCGATAAAGCTGTGCTACTCTCCATCAAGTGTACATACTCTTAAGTAAACCATGAATGGTCGTACACTACGTAAAAAGCCTATAAGAAATATCTTCGTTCACACCAGGTAACTTGCGCATATTGTGACATTCCCAATATATCCATGCCACTATAAGAGCATTCTGTATTATCCTTAGCCAAAAGCTTTCTTGTACACCTCTAGTCAATCCAAACTCCAACCTGCATTTTTCCGTAGAAAGTATTCCCCTCAAAATCAAAGTAATGATAGCGAAGAGCTTACACGAAAACTGTCCGAATCAAAATCTCGCGCCGAAAACAACTAATTCAAAGGACAGGTTGTGTATACTACCATAACAAGGTAAGTTAAACAAATTACTGCCAATTCTAAAGGCTTTAACGAATAGTAGAGTCTTAGTGGTACACGAATCACCGTTTCTAAAACGAATTATTTGCTGTCATGGGCTGAAAGAACGGGAACAGAGCAGTAGAATAAAGGATAGGGCAGGAATAGTGAACCACATTGTAAAAGAGATAAGCCCAACACTTACCTGTGTTTCAAAAAAGATGGACAATTAACTGTAACTGTTCTATGCCTATGGTTCTCCGTTTGTGAAAAGTACTGAAAGAGACCCAAAAGGTCAACCTTCAAAATCAATAGAATTTTCAATGGCTGGAGGCGAGCTATTGAATAAGGTAAAAGTTAAGGAACTGCTGGCTTGTCGTTTGGAGACAAGAGTTATAGCTTGTACAAGGCGGAAAAGCGCGCGCGCAACATTTCATTCGAATCATTCAACCAATGAGATGCGGAGTTGAGTCAAAGACGGGTTTCACCGCTGAAGCAGAACTTCACAACAAAGAACTTTCAGAAATCTTTAATTATCATACTCATTTCAAACATGATCAAAAAAAATGAGGACAGAACAATGGGAAAAGCTCAGTCTTTCGGCAGGATTCAACGAACAATTTGCGTTCCCCGGGGTCTCCTTTATACGTTGGGGGCGTTTTCAATAGAGAAACAGCAGGCTAATTTCAGCTAGTCATCCTAGCGCAGCGAGGGACAGCCGTCCTGCTGTGCAAGAGAGCGTGATTTTAAAACTCCATCTATCAACATCCTTTGTTAGAAGTCAGTAGGGGTTCGGCTGCTTGTTATATGAAGACCAAAACCTATCAGCCCACTTTAAAATTTATAGGCTAATTTTGCTAGTTTTTCCAATGACCATTTTGGACATAGAACATCGAGTGAAAATTATTAAATTTAGATGTTACAGGAGTAGACAAACACAACAAGTGAGAGAAATACTCAAGAGTGTTTAGCAAGGCTGCTTTGTAAAACCTTGAGATTACTTCAGACATTGTTTTTAACGTAGGACAGCGAGAAATTGAAGAAATAGAGGTGTTTGCAAATTTCGTTGCATGTATCAAATAAAGAACGGTCTTGTTGCGTGTTTGTGGCTTCGAAGTGACAAGTTAGTGGTTCATGAATTGCAGCAGCGATTTGCTTTATCTCCTCTCTAGCATTTAGAGTCATGCTCTGCAAACCATGACTTTGTAGTAATGCGATCACCCTATGAGTGACACGAGGAGGCGTGAACAAGGAAGACATCTAGAGGCCGCTAATGCACATTGATGAAAACCATAGCAAACACGGCGGCCATTCACACTATCACAGCGATGGCCTATCATAGATGTACAGTAAACTCAACACTCACGACTGATTGTCGATTTATGCTTGCGTTGTACTTAATAAGTGATATTGGAGATCACTGTAGAACGTTTCAATTATTATTAGGCACGGGTTAACTGGGAGCTTGGGGGCTAGCAATCCAATTTTAACTGTGCCTCAATTAACAAAGAAAAGTCTGCATAATGCAATCAAATACTTAAACGGATAAAATAATATTTAGGGGTTATTTTGTACTTACATTAACCTGGACAGACTGTATATTTTCCTTTCGGATATGTTTGAACTTTTCTAGAATTGTTAATTAAGGAAATAATCCCTAATTGAATTTTATATGTTTTATGATTGCTTGAGCTGTTATTCAATAGTAAGTTCCTGTACTACAAGTAAATAGCCACCATGGCTGACAAGAGTATTCTCATCATTCATTGCCAAATTTATTTCGCATTTATGAAATATACCTTACATATTTGTAGAACTTTAAACAAGACTCCTTTGTTGTAAATATGAAGTACGTCTAACAAAACAGTCTGATCACCCTTTCTAAAATATGTAGTCGAATATGTTTGGGTTAATGCCACTTTGGATTACAGACTGGAAAGTCGAAGGTGGTAGCAAAAATGAAACTGTTTACTGTGTGGATGATGACCATGAAACTAACAGAGACAATTATGATATCGATGCTGTGGATGGTGATGATGATGATGATGATGATGATGATGGTGATGGTGATGATGATGAATTCAGTGACTGTTGTAATTGTGAAAATAACAAGGCTTTTATTACCTGTAATGATGATGATTACAACGACGTTGGAAGACAATGTCAGCAATCGATAGTCCGTAATGTTGATGATGATTATATTTCATAACACTTATTTTATTGTGT
>JAAAKM020001004.1:0-15356 GCA_010016025.2 Alatinidae sp. Z8VKAUB7J3 | reverse complement strand
TTTTTCTTATCTCATTGAATAAGCGATTTGAATTCCCTACGTGCCCAATTTTTTAAGTGACCAAAAAATTTTTTGGGGGGGGGGGGGTAGGGTGGCAAACGTGGGCAATTTTTACCTATTGGGCGAGCAGAGCACCCCCCCTTGGCTGCGTGCCTGACAGTGTTTTAGAGAAACCGCCCCACCAAAGCATCCATTTAGCATTTTAGAGGCTGAAGTTAGGGTAAGATATACGTTGTGGTGTAATGAAAGACTTGGATAAGATCTAAAGGGGCTTGTTACCCGAACAAAATTAATTATCTCTGCGATTATAGTTTCAAACTGTTTGGACCCGAAGCCTTGGCTAAGGTTTCTATATGAGAGGGAGAACATTATTATGTTGTTACTGGATCGGGAGGCTTAGTTGCCGAGATAGCTTCACACCCCTATCCTGCTTCAGGATTCAATTTGAAACCTTTGACATAACGCACTAGATATCGCACAATCAAAGAAAAATACACTTACAAGAAAACATCATGATTTTACTTACTTTTAACTAATAAGAAATGATGAATACTAAAAATGACACTTTTAAAGTTAATGGCCGTTCATTAAAAATGGGATTAAACCACACTCCTACAATAAACTTACAAACGAAGCTAATTAGTGTTTAATGAGAATCTGTTTCTTTAAATTTAAACAACTTTAGCGGTTTCTCCACTACATTGTTACTCCGTATTCCTGTTTCTCCTTTCAATGTGTATGCGTATCAGGTCACTATAAACTGTTTATTTCATGTAAAATGTAAAGGTGAAAATCTTAAACACAACGTAAGCTGTACGGAGCCTGGAAACGATATTGATAATGATGAGTAAGAGACCCTTTAACAAAACCTAAACGTCTGACAAGGATAGTACCGGTCAATTTGAAAAACAGACATGCTACTACAATAACTTCACCTATAAAATAGGGAGTACAAAAATACACTTGATGTCGAGCATGTATATATTTTGATACACCTAGGCAGATTATTAAGCCATTAAGTTAAAAAAAGATACAAATTAAAACTCTAACTCTTGCGAGCTTACGGAAACACAGTTTTCTTCATCTGGCACTGTTCATTTATATATATAAATAGGACAAAAATATGATTTATTCGTTTGTTGATTTGTATGGTTTCCGCTGGAGTATGTTTCGTAGTTGCTTCTACGAGAGCTGATCTGCTCCAATCGACTACTTATGTAACCAATTGCCTCAGTAGTCCCGCAACATTTTCAGACAATTTCCGAGAGGATGTGTTTAGGCTATTAGCAAAAGCGCATTGTCCTTATCACCTTGCCCCTCTAAAAGTTGCATTTATGAAAACAAAAAAGTCCGCTATTTATCGACAAAATGAACCTCTTAACAACTTTGACGCTTTTCAATAACATGAATGACAGAAAAAGTGTCGCTGATATCGTGTTATTTTCTTGACACTCAATCCTCTGTCATTTCTTCATGAAATTATATATATCTGCTACTCAACACAATATAAAATAGTTATACATGTTATTCATCAACTCTCAATTTGCAGTAACATTAAATGATACTCTGTGATCAGAATATAACTTGAAATCACAGGACATGGGATCACATGCCTCGAATAGAGAAATGGAGTATGTTAACATCGGAGGTCACTTTGCTCGGTCGATAAAGTACAACTTGCCAATGGGTGGGTCAGGGGTTCAAGTTCCGATGGTATCCTCTTTTCTCTGTCTCTAGTCTCCTTTTAAAACTATTATTTATCAACATAATATTTAAGCAACATGTCTAATAAATTACATTGTGAAGTTCTTATTCCCTTATTCCCTTTATACCACTGAAATCAATCATTCAAGTATCAATATTAAGAAAACTGACGATTCCGTTTTCAATTTTACTGAAAAAATGGTTTTCTTGCAATCGACGCTTTTTCACTGTGCATAAAGCTTTCAGTATCGTCAGATTCTCCCATCGAAAATAAGGAAACCTACTTTGCTACAAGGAGAACAGAGTTCGTTTCGATTGCAAAGACCTGTCTTGCCATGATCAGTCCCTCATTACAGTTAGTTGTTCAAATTTTCTTTGACAAGTACATGACAATAATGACAATTGCTTTAATTATGATAATTATGAAGATGCTGAGGATGCGTCAAATCAAACCGGTACAAAATAGCCTAAAGTTTGAACTTTATTTTGCATTTTAAGTTTGTCATGTTCTTAGATAATTGAAATCACTTACTTGAATACCTATTAACGTAGAAGTATATTAACAAACAACCCCTCCCCTAGAGGCAAGAATTTGCATAGCTGTTTTGCAATATAAAGTTTGCAATCTCTCAAGACTTTGAAGTGACTAATTTGATAAAAGAAACCCATCATCATGATATGTTACTTTCTTGAAAGGTAATATGCATGATTCTAGTGACATAGCTTATTGTAGGTAAATATTATGCCGATTAGGGCATAACGAGTGCAAGGTGGTATGATAACATTAGAAAATCTGTTGCTAGGATTGCCACGCCAATAACGCAATGCGTAAAAAGTTAAGAAGCACAAGAAACAAGATAAGCTGGCTAAATTGTAATTGTTTGCAACAAAATAAGAAAAGTGAAAGACATTGTAGCGTGCATTATCAAAATTTCACTTGGTTCAAATTGCAAAATATATATTGAGAAAACGCATGACATAAATACTTGCAAAGTAATTCTATAATTTAGAGGAATATGAGATACAAATAACATTTGAACCCAAAGATTATGTGTGGGCCTGTAAGTCAATATTACTAATACCTTGACTGTTTACCTTCTTACCTAGCAGAGCCTTTGAGTGCTTCCATGCGTCTTTATGACAAGATCGAGGACTGCTGATTGCTAAAAGCGACTTTTAAAATCATCAAATTGACTCACAGAATCTGAATAAATTTCTTTCTTGTTCCTTTATTCATCAGACCACTATGTTTGCAAACATGGGAAAAAATTCAACTGCCCTTAAATGTAACAGCCTGAAGTACCATATTAACAATGTCCTAATACAATTTCCTTTGTTTCGACAGTTACCCAGATGGTCATATTCCGCAATCTTTACTTCACTACAACCTTATAAGATCTAGGTCAGGAGCTCATACATATTGTTGTTTTCATTGCAATAAGATTGTAGTTTAAATAAACATCACTGTTTGAAGACGACGGCAAGACTGTTTAATCTTGGTAAAAGACAAATCTAGACGTTAAATCTATTTAGAAACATTCCTCGCCAACAGCACGACTGAATATCGGTTTTCTTAAAATTGTTAACTGTCCTTAATCTTTTCATATGAGATTAATAATTAATGCATTTCTTCTCATTTGAGTCACTTTCATTAATACAGGTGTATGTTTTATTCTGCTCGGTTGTGACTGGCACTTGGGATCAGGTCATTTATTGAATTAAGGTACTAGAGTGCTTCAGAAAAATCAAACATAGAATAAACATAGGAACTAGGAATAGTGTAGCTGCTTTGACGTCCTGCCTCGTCTACTTTGGCTTAAAGCGATTTGCTGCCACATAACCCACATGCAGACCTTTGCTTACTACTGTAAATAGTGCAAACTCTATTAGCTTAAAAGCTGTATTCCCCTCTTTACTCTTCCCGTTCTTAGGCTTTCAGATCATCTCGGTCTCTTAAATGTTCTTCGGTCTGCAAGCAATATTATCATACCATTCTACACCTGCAATAGCTTTTGCACCAAATTGTGGTATCTGTCTGGTTAAAATCAATTCTTGACAGTTGAATTCAACGACATCAGGGTTGTTTCTGTCCCATAGTAGAAGTCAACTAGGCAACATTTTGGCAGTTTACTTCACTTTTTTTACATTTCTCTCCGGGTTAATAGCATTTACAGCTTCAACCAAGTCATTGTTTCCGTGTGACCATAGAGTTCAATATCCTTAATTTGACAATCATTGTACATTCAAATATGTATTGTTGTAAGACCAAGAAATCAATGACAATTTTACCAAATTTTAAAAATTTTTGAACCTCATTATGTTCCTTCGATACAGCAGCCAGTTTTTGCAGGGATGTTAATAAATTTTAATAATAAATTATATAGAATTACAATAGGCATGACGTCGTTGTTAAAGATCTTTGATTTCAGATTATGTAATGATGTCAGCAGTACTTATTCTTGCCAAATTATGGCAACCGAGGACAATGAACAACTAGACCGCAACCATTTCTGCTTTCTCCGAGGAACGTTTACAGCAAAATAAGACAAACTTTGTTAAAATGAGTGTTGTCGTATTGTAAAGGTCCAGATAAAGATATCAGTTTCAACAGTTGTCATGCATTTGGCCTCAAACCAGTTAGTACGTAAACCAGCTTCAGTTACAAATGTACCTAAGAGGTAAACAAGTATTTAAATTCGTATAACGAATCAGTTAGGATGGCATTTACTTTGCTTCTTGTATCACATTGTCTAGAGGAGTTACGAATTATGTATAAGTAAGCTTATATTATTCTCCGTAAGGAATTATCTAACAGTCATTAAGTTTGTTTAAATTTTGAAGATAGCGCCGGTTTTTGTCAAGATGGGGCCCTGTGCCATAAAGTGATTTGGGGGCCCTTATTGTAGTCTTTGCAAAATACGCCAATATTTTTTTTGTTTCAATGAGCTCTGCGGGGCCCCCAATTTCCATCTTAGGTGCGGGGCCTTGTGCGACGGCACAGTGGCACCGCCTAAAACTGGCACTGTTTGAAGACAAGGATCTTTGGTGAGAATGAGGAAAGCTGATGGTTTTATAAAGAACTACATTTCCGCTTGTATGTCAAACAAGTTTTGCTTGCTTTGCCATCAGAATACTAACATATGAACGCTTCT
The DNA here is from genome assembly GCA_010016025.2 of Alatinidae sp. Z8VKAUB7J3. NCBI lineage: Eukaryota > Metazoa > Cnidaria > Cubozoa > Carybdeida > Alatinidae > Alatinidae sp. Z8VKAUB7J3. The sequence continues at coordinate 10,500 of JAAAKM020001004.1, read as the reverse complement.
TGAGTAATTTGGATTCTTAAAATGTAAACTAGATGCGGATACAACCACACGCCTATCTACTTTCAATTTTATTGCAACAGATATCATATTCAGTACATTAGATTTCATTTATACAATGGCATAGATAATGACCGCGTTCATTAGTGGTTTCTCGTCTCTGTATTATTTATTAGTGGCTGGAGATTGCAAGACAATTATTGTTTCATGCACACCATTAAATTTTATATCTGTAAGCGTTACTCAGATCTAGCAATTATTTAATGAAATTTATGAAGTGAAAACATGGCAATCTGAATAACATTTATTTAGATCGCCCTGACTTGAAAACATTTTGAAGTTTCGTCAGTAAGTTTTCGTGGTATAGTGCCTAGCATTTCGTAGGTTTTATGTGACTTTCAACCATTGCATTAAAATGCCGTAACATTCTGGGAAACTAGTCAATAATTTAAGAGCAAATTTCGTCCTTTAGTTTATGACGCCAAATGTTGGACATAGATAAAACAAGAAATATTGTTACCTTTGTTGTTAAAAAAATTATTACCAGACACATAGGGTCAGGAAAGATTATTGCAGACTGGCATGATATAATGAAAAGGTTCCAAAAGTATGCAACTGGCAGCTGAAGCACAAATCCATGCTTTCCAGTACATAACATAGATATAAAAAGGAACGGAATCTTTGCCCTTATAAAAGTTTTTATACGGCACGTGATGTTCAAAAAGCTTTTTATAACAACTTGAAATGTTATAAGGTTGCCATCCTGCAACCTACATCTTCTATATGAAATAAGGTTTTAACCATGTACTCTGATAATCAGTTTTTCTTGAATTTTGTAATCTCGCAGAATCGCACACGAGATAGACGCAGAGCTTTCACACACAGTAACACACAGTCAAGAGCAAAAAGTCCAAGTATTTTTAAATGAGCTAACATTCCCTCTGTCAGTTCCTTATATGATAAATTTTGCCTCTTTGCATTTTCCACTAACATAGGCTGCTTCCATAGCCTTTACGTCTTTGCACATTTATAGGGTAACATCAATGTAACTTCAATGTCTGGAAAGACATAAAAAACCTTACATTTAAACATGTTTGTAACTTTGGTGACACCAAAGCCTACATTTTCAGTTGATTCTCTGCTGGACTGTTTATAAATTCCTCTTTCGATGAAGTGAAAATTTTAAGGGATCAATCTATACCCTTATCAAACAATTTGTGGAGCAATTCTTTTAACCTGCAAAGAATCTGGGGCTCCAAGAGTTATGGAATCTAAGGCAAATGCCTTAAGTACCTTTTTATCTAGTTCTATCTAGCCATTGAAAAACCCAGAAACTTGTTTTACAACGTAGGGAGTCTGCGTATATCCCTAACTTTCTCAGTAATTTTCGACCTCAGTCCACTCTGTAAATTCCTCTAATTTTATTTCGCTACCAGAAGAACTTTCATTAAACACCCAGTATATACTAACTAATCGTGTACTCCTTCTAAGATCATAATAGTTGCCTCTCACAATGACGTACAATAGAAGCACTTCCTTCCTAAATTGAACAGTATTTTGCTTCGTTCACCTTTTACATTGCTTACAGTCGCGGCCAAATAATAAACCAATCGCTGGTTATTAAAATTGCAAACATAATTTCATTTGCACTTCTTAGAAGGAGTTTTTTAGTTAACACAGACAGATGGTCAGAATAAAGACATTCTTTTTAAATTGGAAGCAAAATATTACTGAGTTTGCAATTAAAAAACTGGGAAATATGAGGTTTGTTTTTAGTATGGTTCAAAATATCTGTAAATGCGATCTTGAATGCAAAACAAAGAAACCTGTTTTCTCTGAATCGTTAAGGGTTTGCTACAGCATAGTTCTAGGTCAAGATCACCTACTGCTAGGATAAAAAAGATTATAAAAAATTTGTGATTTCATATTAAGATTATAGATATCATAGAGTAAAGAAGATTTTGTAACTTTTGAAAAGATACTTTGATACTTTGATACCTTGATACTTTGATACTTTGATGCTTTGATACTTTGATACTCTGGTACTTTGATACTTTGATACTTTGATACTTTGATACTTTGATACTTTGGTATTTTGATACTTTGATACGCAGAGAGGCTGGTATCAAACTGCATTGAGCTAGATGTTGATGTCGTGGTGGATGATCGAAAGCTAATGTAGATGAATAGAGAAATGAGAGCATGTTAACATCGAAGGTTACCTAGCTCAGTTGGTAGAGCACAGACTGCAAAAGCGCGGTCACGGGTTCCAGTTCTGTCTCCCTAGTGCCTCTTCAAGTGTATATTTCCAAGATATTACAGCCAACAAAATATAATAGAGAGTTACTCAATCGTATGGTGTCGATGCTTTGATTAGGGCCGAAAAAGAAGAGAAAAGGCACTTCTGAAAATTTGAAAAAGCCCCAAAACAAAACAGCTATTTTCGGGACTCAATATGTCATTCCCCACCGACATCAAATTTTGTGCAGATAGAACTTTCTGGAAAGTTTGGAGACATTCCCCTGTAGTGCCTTAGAGCCGGCCCTTTAACTATACAAAAGCTTCTAAAAAGCCACTTGTAATTTTGCTTGTTATATAAAACTATAAACATAGTTTAAAAAACAAGTTATGAAGGACTAATTCACACTTCTAAAGGATATAGCTCACTGTTCATTCAAGATACTACTCTCCAATGGAAACATGGTGTCTACATGTAAGAATGCAATGAAAACAATATACTATCTAATTTTTGTTTTTCATTAATTTGTGATGTCACACTAAATTGCCCTATTATGAGGTTAAGAGCAGATGGAAAATCTATTATTTGATTTTAATTCAAAAATCTTTATCTTTTCTACAGTTCCATATCAAACTAAATAAACACTGTACCTCTTGTTCTGTTCTGGCAATGTTTGGCATACTATTATTTATAATTTGAATGCTCAAATCAGCAATTTGGCCACAGTAACCGAACCCAAAGAGCGGTTGTGGTTTATTATACAATTCCATTGACGTTGTACCACGCCTCCTTTTACGGTAGCCCGCTTGAATAATTACCTGTAATAACAATTCACGTATACAAAACCAACAAATTTTCATAAAAATCCACCTGTAAAGTCAGGTAAAAGATCTACGGGAGATTAACAAAAAGGTAACAACCTATTGTTTTAAATTAACTAATCGATGCAAATTTTCTGATGAAGTGGTTCATTTCTTGTCAGCTTTTATCAGGATTCCGCCCTCTTTAACACAAATAGTGAATTATGCAACTGAAAATCAGAATTTACTACCAAGTGACGCAGGCAAATAAACTGATGGTTGTAGTAAGTTCTGCCTCCCCAAATTGTAGACTCTTCATACTACACCGATAGATACAATGCTTGAGTCGTCGGTTTTTATGCGAAAAAGGCGCTGGTTTCATTCCCACTATTAACTAAATATCATCTTTTCTTCACTAGGAAGAAGACGTTTGCACTAGAGATGCGGAACGTTTCATTTGTCGTGCTTTGACATGCTAGTAAGTTAGGCCTATTTGCAATTATAAAAAAAATTGAAAATTTGATTTATCTCTTTGTAAACAGATGCAACTTCCTCTTTCTATCTCCTCGAAACTTTATACAGAGTTTGAAACGACGTCTAAGTGATGCCAAGATTTGACCGGGTTAGAAATTTGTGTTGCCAGTAATATCACACAATAAACTCAGTACTCAAAACAAAAGTTATCTCCTGATCGTTCTCGTGGCTAAACGTCACCATCTACTCAAATTCAGTACTTTGAAGCCCAATTTACTTAAAGTATTAGCGAGGCTAAAATTCATCCAAACTACCTTCTTGAACAAAAGGCAGGGCAAGATTGACACACGTAATACTTGCAGGTAAAAGACAGCACAAAAAGGCAAATTTAGGAAGTAGAAACTTAACTACTCTTTGAACAAGTATTGTTCTCTCAACGTAAACCCATGTGCCTAAAATTTGATAAAAACCACTGCCCATGCCAATTATATTTACTGATATGTCTCGTGTCAAATGTTACGTAACCATGCTGGTTGGAAGGTTTTAAGAGTTCTTCTTGTGGAGTAAATTCTGTCTGGAAATTTCTATTTGCCAATTTAAAGTTATTTATACTGACTGTAAAGGTCATCGTGCTGGCAGGGTACATATAGATACTGGACGAATAAAGAGAGTGAGAATTCAATCCAGTACGAGAGCGCGCTAAAACAAGGATAAATTCCACGCAAATTCTCCCTGTTTCTTAAAGTAGGTTTAGGAGTAGAAATTTAGATTTAAAAAATTGCGTAGAGCAACGGATTCATTTTACTAAAAGTTTTCGCCCTACGATTTCTGTTACCATCGTAAGGCTTGGTTCTGGACCTCAGAGGGATTTGGGATCAAAGTAGGTTGCGAGGTAGCGCCATGATGATCATGTGCTTGTTCTGTTTTGTTCTGTGTATACGATATGTGTGGAAGTTTGTAAGATATGTTTTTGATGTGATTGTGATGATGTAAGTCATTGACAATTCTTTGATTTTTCGTTGCTTTGACCTCTATATTATTTTTTCTTCAACTCTTTCTTTATAACTTGGAAATTATAAAATTACCGATTTATTTTGAATGATTTACATGATCACAATTTCATACACTGGAATACATGGGAAATACAAGACCCTTGTCATGGTGATGTCATCATGGCATCACAAGGAAATAATGGTGACGTCATATGAAGTTTTAAAGTGAACAAGCTTTTCATTCGTTCAAATACTGTACTATATTGGTTACTTAGTACAAAGCATGAAAGCACCAGAAACATTTCTAAGTAGAAACATCAAATGTCTGCATTTTAACCTACCTAGCCTTTAAAATAATGAGCAGCGCTGGGCGTAATAACTTCAAACAACTCCTCCGCTCCCTGTATAGACTAATAAAATGTACGATAAGTCATAGAGTTTTACCTTTCTTGGTGAAAGAATATGGAGCATCAAAAGAGAACCAAAAGGGAGGGCCTACTATGTAGTGTTGACTCAGTGGCAAATATTTTTTAAATATTTTTGACGCGATGGTCGAAGGTACATTATTACCTCTGTCGCAAGGGCGACATTATTAAATAAGGGATTTCACGATAAGTAATTAAATATTGTTTTGAAAATTGGTTTCTCTCGTGGCATATTTGCTTGCATTAATAATCATCTTTATCTTTAATGGAAATATTGGGAGGTCAAAGTAGTGCAGGCACCCCCAAGTGTAAGCACGCACCTTGTACCATTTTGCTACGATCTTAGTAATATTAGTTAAATTGAAATTGACATATGAAATCAAATGCAAAACTCACAGTCTAAGAAATATAGATCAGAAAGTAATTTCTATAAAACCCACTGGTGTGAATGAAAAGCAATTTTCAATATTATGTTAAAAATGACATTATGTTTGAGGAATCAGTGCACAGTTTTTCTTAACCGAGCAATTTTTTCTTGATATCTGGTATTTAATAACTTTCTTGATGTTTGGATTTAATAACTTAGATGAGACAGTTTTACCAACAGAGATAGGCTAAATAAAAAGTCCATGGTTTTCATCGTTTCATGTTCATAGAAGTACTACATTGCTATTTACTAATTTATAACTTTATTATATTAATTAAAGACTTTCTTGTGTCCGTATATCAAAGCATACGATGTAAATATCCTGATGGAAACAAGGTAATATTAATTTGGGTTTGCTCTGCTCAACGTTTTAAATCTTCTCCTTGACAGCAAACTACATATGCAGTGTGTAAAATGCTGCGATAGATCTAGGTTCCGAAAAGAGGACTCGAAAGTAACTCATTTGAATGAGGTTATCTCTAAACCTAATTATTAGGAGTTTAATAACAAGTCTTGTACCTAATGCAGCTGCACCTTTGGCAGTGACATATCCAAAAGTTAAAGAAACCTAAATCTGTCATTACAAAGAAATAACAACCTCTGCCACCAAATCTAAAACTTTGAAGTACAAGAATTTGCGTAGGCGACTCAACAGTTTAGCGGTACACTACGCACTCGAGGTAGGAAGTGTAGAATGATAAGTTTGTGTTAGGAACTCTACAATACCCATGAAAACAAGGAAATTTCGTAACCACCGTTTAAAAATAGCCAGAAAATTTCGCGGTTTGACAATAAATATCCACAAGTTAACATTTCGATCACCCACACGCTTATATACCCCTGTCTTTCTTTTTTCTGTCGTTACGTTTATAACAATAACTGTACGTTGAATTCTAGGTTACACGAATGCTGTTCTGATCCACTAGATTCTTCTATACTGTCCAATCAGATAGAGCAAGGGTTTGTTGGTTTGTTGGAGAAAGCTACTGAGCGGGCGGCATCACCATATCTCTTTGCCAGACTTGTCCTTCCGGCAAGACGTATCAGGAGAGGGGCAAATGACCATAGCCCAAAGACAAACGCAGCCCAGCCTATTTTGTACGCTGATCCAAATTGACAGTGTCGTTTCCAATATTTGTAGCAAAGATCGTCCACTTGATTGGTATGTATCTCAAGGGAGAGGAAGTTGCAAAATGCTAGAAAAAGGCGGAGAGGAAGATATTAATTAAATGGTGTAGATATTCTAAAATAGTAACTACAATCACACTTTTAATGACTCTAATTTCTAGCGTCTCTAACTGGCAGTTGAAGTTACCAATATTAATCGACTTCCTTATCGGTGAAAGGCAGTAGGTATGTTATATTATCATATTCAACGGTAAATTTTTGAAAACCCCATACACCAAGAAGCTTTCATGATTTTTAAGCCTTCCCTGCGCAAGAGAAGAAGCGTCCCCTACGACTTTGCAGTTATAGAACTCTCTTCCAAATGAGCTAAAAGCGACGTGCCTTTGTCATTGTTTATTTGCCTGCAGTCCGAAGTATAGACATCAAACTATAGACTTGTTCATAAATCAGATAATTGATACATCATAATTATTAAAAGTACAGGAACTACTCTTTAATAAAAAGGACGTGCTTCGTCATATTCTCATCAGTTCAGTTCGTGCAAATACCCATTGCGTGATGAAGCGAACCGTTTTAAAAACAATGCAATTCTCAAATAGGCGGTGCTTAGCAATATAGTGCGCTGTCACTTACGAGTTATCTTTGCATCAACATCATTTTGAAGTAAAGAAATATATGGCACTCCAAAGTTAAAACTACTGTTGAGAAAGTACCCCAATTATACGCTTTCTATAAGTACAGACTGCTCCCAAACAAACAGTCCCTACAAATACAATGGGCCGTTTTAGTACCTTTCATATCTACCGGACGACCTAGGTAACACGTGCATGCGGATCGAACTATCTCTTCCCACATCGTATAACAAACAATTATTTAATTCAATATTCAGAATGAGATATAAATTTTCGTTTCCTCGTTTAGGTTATTGAGCCTCAGCAGAACAATGTTAATAATACAATCCAGTTGCAGTGGATAGAAGATTGTCCCTGTTGTATGAAACTGCAGTCGCTGTCGGATAGCGAATGTTAAAGCAATGATAAACTCTGTTCTGGCATTATGATGGAAAATAAAGGTATATGAATGATAATGTACATTACTTAGTTTATTTGAAATGGGAGCTGAGGTCAAATTTTGTCACGTTACTACAGTTAACTGTCTTGTTATGTCGTCAGTCTAAAATTATATTTGTCATTGATCGTATAGTGGACCGTAGTCCAATCCGTATTTTGTGAAGACACACAATTATGTCTCATTGTCTTTTAGAGCCTTTTTGTAGCTTAAGGTCAGAGTATCAGAAACTGGCAGTTGAAGTTGAGATGGCGATACTTTGTAATCTTATCGCTTCTTTTAGGACTTCCTAAACTCTGCTAGAGCCATCAAGAGTATCGAACATTTTACTGTCTGGTTGATAGTGTAGGATTCGTGACATATTGCTGGAATGCAGTCAGTTAAAATAGCTATATTTACAAAACTAAATCAACAACCTGTTTAATGTGGGAACTTGAGGTAGTTCTTTTGAAGGTGATAAAATAGCATAATTTAACAATTGAACAAATTGAACTTGAACTCACTGTATCATTTCTCGCAATTTAACTCACTAATGTTAAAAGTTGATTGATATTTACAACACCTGCATACGAACGCGTGGGAGAGTACGGCAAGTCCAAACTACAACGTGATTCTAATAATTTTGACAATTTCGATAACCTCGGGAGATGAAGGCGAATTAGTTAAATATAGTTGCAATTCAAAGATGAAATGTTTAAGAAATATTTTTGGTTCCCAAACGTTGAACACATTCATAAAATAAGTTTTCCTAACCAATATTCGTGCATTATGAAAGTTATTTAACAAATTCACACGACGTAAAATGTCAGTTAATAACAGCGCTAGCCTGAGCAACTTTAAGGGAGATAAGATAAGGACATTTACTTTTAAAAAGGATGTAAGCTCATTAAATCATGATTATGAAGATGTACGACAGTAACTGTACGGAAGAGATGGAGAATTTCGAGCGCAAGGCCCTCAGTATGAACAAACGTAAAGAACATTATAAATTATTGTTCTTAATTGTTGTCACCAAATCTTTGAATGCAATTTTTACGTAAAAAATGGTCGCATAATGAGTATACTGTTTTTACAGGTTTGTTATTGCAGCTATTTGCAAGCATGACCTGGATTCTTTTTGACTCTAGGAAAAGTCATTGAAAGGACATTGTTTTTTACCTAGGATGGTTCGGGATTCACAATTTAAGGACGTTTCCTTTACTGCAGTGACATTTAAACATATGTTAGATTTAAAGACCTGAAGATGTCTAACAGATGAGCATTTAAGGAAGTTAATTATCTACTTTAAACATGCACGCCTTCACTATTAAAAGTAAGAAAAACTTAAGTAGCTCCCAGAATATGTAAGCTTAAAACATTATTATTCCACTGTCATCTCAAGATTAAAACTGACTTTAAAGCTTCAATATTTCAAAGGATTTTGATCTCCTATAATTTCTTTCGCAAAAATCTCCTGCGATTTGAGTAATATCATTTTTATATTCTAGTATGTAATTAACGGTTTCAGAACGGGACGAGACTGAAGCAGACGCTGTGTGTGTGTGTGTGTGTGTGTGTGTGGAGGGGGGAAGTTTTAGGAGAGGGGAAGGAAATTATTCCAGTTGGAAGGTGACAAGCCCCCCTTGGGGCCGCTTTTATATGTTTCTAACAGTTGTGGGTACTCTCGCTGCCACTTACATTGCTACTTTTTAAAGGTTCTCGTCTTTACACTTACTTGCAATAACTGTTAGTACAACAGGTAGTCCCATCTCTAGATCTGCAGGTGAAATAGCATGCCACAATCGTCTCAGCATATCAAACACTCCTAAGACGCTGGTTACAAAGCTTGTTACTATCAGAGCTGATACAGGACCCGTCCAAGCTAAAAGGGAAAGTTTGTTAACAGAAATGTGAGTTTGGTTTGAAGCGAGAAAAAAAATGGATTATATTTTGACAGGGCTACTACCTCTGTAAGTTAGTCATATAAGCTTCTTACTTCATTTTTGACGGTTCGAAGAAAACTTCTCCCCCCAATATATACAATTATCTATAATCATAACCTTAAATTATTGTACAAATTGAGTATAATGACGCATAGAATACATACACATACATATATAAAACACCATTTAAATTTGCACTTCGTTCAAGTACAGATAAAATTTAATACAAAATTTGGCTCTAAAGACCTTCCAAAGTACTGTCTCCGATACACTTACGTTTCGATGTGACTGCTTCACTCGAAGTTGTCCGTTACAAATGCTCTTTTAATGCCTCTCTTTCAGAATGTGATGTTATGAAATCTAATTATCATCCCATGAGTGTTTATTCTTACCTTCTTTAAAGGGATATACAATAATAGCTATCTTAAGACTATCAGATCGCTGAACATATGACTTCAAATTTAATTGGTGCCAGGGCTTACTTGTACCACCATGATCCTCTATCAGAGAATTGTTGATACCTGGTGAGTTTTTTTATCCAACATCAAAGATTTACAAGTCCCGTGTAATTGCAAGGCCTACGTGGCAGGGAAAGCTATCAAGTACCATATACTTGAGGCCAAGGGTTAACCAACATTTAACCATCACATTGTATGATTTAGTAACTTCGAATGTCTTAAAATGACTGTGTTTGGTTGTTGAATTTAGAGCTGTCTACACTCCTGGGAAGAACTGTTGATAAAATTGGTAGAAATGAGACCAAAGCAGAACAAAGCCACAAAATATGTTATATACACTTTTCTTTTAAGAAACTACCTCAGCGTCCAGCCCTCGAAGTTTCTTAAAATAATGACCTTTTTAGCCCTCGAAGTTTCTTAGCAGTTTCGTATTTTCTGGCACCAAATAAAAGGGAGTGGAATACGCATAGGGGGCTAATCACACTGCTGTTAATAAATTCACACTTCATTTAGGGTACCCTCTGTTCCAGGTTAGCCTATTCATGAAATAATCCGTTATCAAACTGTCTA
>JAAAKM020000999.1:0-15361 GCA_010016025.2 Alatinidae sp. Z8VKAUB7J3 | reverse complement strand
TTGTGTAATGTAGTTTACATTGCTAAATGGAAGGGTGGACAGCAGATAGGTTACAACGCCAAATGATAGATTAAAACCTTGCGTCAGTGAATTGAAATAAACAAGTAATTCAGGTTTTAATGCCATAGGGGGGTTGGGGGGCAAACGTTGGCAAGTTTTAAATATGGGGCGGGTACAGCCTCTGTCCCCCTTATCTACGTGCCTGCAGCCAATGCTTTAAAATTAAATTGAACGTAGCTAAATTGGTATACTCAGAGGAGAGGAATACGACTTCTCCACAAAAAGCGAACAGGATTACATTTAAATCCATCGGTTTCCACAAGGACTTTTCATAAAACGATGTAACAACCCTTCAAAGTAAAAGAGATTGGAGTGGAGTGATTTACCCATAGTACTGAGGGATAATCCAAAACTTCGCTGTGAAATTTCCAAATGCCAGCCATTCAGCTGGATATTCAAAATTGATTAGGGGGAGGGGGGAGAGGGGAGGGGCATAATAAAACTTGAACTTTTGGATTGGGAATTCATAAGCTTTACGTTTTAGCAGGGGCGCAAAGTAATATTGATCAAACTATTGAGGGCATAGTCCCTCTGTGCCCCGTATGTTGACGTCTCCGATTGTAAAGTGTCGTTTTTTAAAACACGCTATGAAAATTACCATTGTGCAGAAACTCAAGTACTCACCCAATACTAATGATGCTGTCAAGGGGACCACCCTCCCCCACATAATCGGTGCATGACAGTTTAATAGTCCCAAAGACTTACTTAACAAATCATTTTTTGATTGTGACTTTGAAATCTCATACTGTACAAAGACGGGCATAATTACTGAGACTGCCTATAGTTTGGTATGTTTGTGATCCACACATTATTACTCTATTTAATATACAATCTTACATATGACGGTGGTGGCAACATGAAAATGGCAGAAAATAATGGTATTGGCCGCGCTCGCTATCGCCAATTTGCATGCACTAGCACTGGATTGTACTTTTGACCCCTCCCCTATCATCTGGATAACAGTTCAAAACGCAGCGTATATTAATAGATTGAACACTCTCAATATGTATCGTATACCTTCCCTGGAAGTTGCTTATGTCATTGAGATGTATAAATATTATTTTCTTTTAACAAGACGTGTTCACATTTTTGTAATCTGCGAAGTGCATTTGGGGTTGACTGAGGTGCATGCCCATCTATAAACGAGTATCGTAATGATTCAAGCATTACAAACACCACCGTAAATTAGACTTATTAAGAACCATACTGTTGGTAGGAAAACGAGTAGCTTTTGTTTTCTATATCCTATGGTGTTGAATATTCTCTATATTTAGTTAACTACGTAATTTGTAATGACCATTCTACACCAGGGGAGGAAATTTAGCCCAGTCGGTAGAAAGCTGGTCTAGCGAGCTGAAGGTTGATGGTGCGAGTCTATGCTTTGCCGTCATTTTGAAAGCTCCTACTGGGCACTCAGCACACTTATGGGTCCCCAGGATTAGCTAGGGAAGGATAAGAAGGCGGCGAGGAAGGGAACTGGCCATCCTACTTCCTAGTGCTACGGCTTAGGGCGTGTAGTTCTCAATGATATCACATCTTATACGCCATGGATAGAATACGGGACTACCTTTACCTTAGCCTTAACTACAACAGGAAGTAGCATAGACGTAAGAATCTCCCCTGTTATCAGGGAGACTGTTATGAAACACCGGAAATAGATAAGACGTACAAGAAAGCATCACCGTTTACTCCGTGTCATATTAATGCTTATCTACTTTTTTCCTTAGATAAAAAGTACGAAGCAATTATCCTTCCGTTATTCGCCATTCCCGTTCCTTTTCATATCTCCACGATTAAGGTGCGTATATTCGAGATGTTTACTATTGTAATTTTACTATTTGTTATGTATCACCGAGAAGAGAGGATTTATCAACGTAGAAAAGGCAGACAATATTTTTTATTTCTATAGATTTTTTTCTAAATTGACGTTTCAAATCCTCTCCTCTCGATGATACGTTGTTACTTTCAATGGGCTTTGGATATGTAGATGGGCCGGATGGTAGTCCATCCTTTTTCAAATGGCATGGCCCAGAGGGATGGTCTCCATTTGCGTTAAGCTGGATGTCAATGTCCACCGGTGGATGAGTGGGAGCTAATGTGGAGACTAGTAGGACACATTTTAAAGTCCTATTGTAGCGGTGTATTGCATGCAGGTCTTCTTTGTTAACCATATGAGTATCTTTGTAGTGTTGTTCGGGTAAGCAATCGTAACAATTATTGGCTGAAATAGCAGGAAAGAAAAGGCTCCGAGAACTATCTAAGGGAAGTTTGTATTGGACAAGAGTAAACATACCGACATGGCACTTTATTTAAGAAGCAGACGTAAAAGTAAAAGGACGGTAGATACGTCTAGACAATGTATGGGGGAGCTAGCTCGGTATTCTCAATGCTGCTGATAATAAGAAGCAGACCCTTTGTCATCTTCAGAATTTAGACCAATTCACGTTGTTTGATATTTGTAACCTTTTTACCAAGGAACAACTTCCTTGTGCATCAGAATAAGGTCTCGTAAATGATAGATGTGTTTCATGTACGAAGTGTAATGTAATTGCGGTAAATTATTTTCATTAAAGATTATTTTCGATAGTATCATCGAAATAGTATCACCACGGGTTCGATCCTCGGTGGTTACAGTTTTTCTATTTCTTTAGTGTTCTTTGAAAAACCAAAAATTATTTATCAAGTCAAAATTTATGATTTTCTTTTTACTTTTTAAACAGAACATTAGTTCAAGTGTTGAGGGAGACTACACGTATCTCAGGATAAACTTTTTCTGCCCAGGAAGGTATGTTGATTTACTGCACTACTTATCATCAGCGATCGCAGCGCTACGGTAGAGTATGTGGACAATATTCTTAGCTTGGAAATATCGTAATCTCTGTACAGTAAGGTATGTGTCTCTAGTTTGTTCTGTGCTTCCTTATCCTTTTCGTCACTCTTCTTCGTCGTCTTCTGTGTCATTGTCGTTGTCTTCATCATGATCCCTGTTACCATCATCATCTTCATTGCCCTCACCAAGTATAAAATGTTCATCGTCTTCATCTTCGTCAATTACCTTGTGTGTCGTCCTCGTCAGTGTCACCATCGCCTCTTCTGTCCGCTTAATTATCCCGATTCTTGCCTAGGTTAGAATGCGTGTTGCTATTGTGTAAGTAATCACTGCCTTCTTCTTAAATGCCTTGCGTAACCGCGTTGATGACCATGCTCTTCCACCCGTGCCTGTCGTTTGTAGCGTGCAACGGGACCATCGGTATTTGGATTGCCAGTCAAGTCTTTTATATTATTGAAGTATGTTTGTCTCTGATGCCCTTTCTTCTCTTTCCCTCTATTTTGCCTGTTATTGTTAGATTCTCTGTGCCATTCCTCCTCATCACATGCTCAAGGAATTTCATTTTTCTCGATTTGATGGCTGCCATTAATGTTCTTTTCGTTCTTGCGCATGTTAGCAGGTGATCTATATATAATTATTTAAGTGCGTTGAGATTGATGGTGAATATGCACGTGTTCCGTTATTTCATTTGATATGCATATCAAAAAAACATGGCAATGTAATGGTTTTATGAGGAATGGAAGTTTTGCGACGTAACTCAAGTCGTGCTTCCACGTATGTTACTTGTGAATTCATCTTTCATTAATTAGTTAATTTTCAGATTCAAACTTAACCCTTGTCTTTTTTCTTTTACCGTATAGTGCATATGGGCGTGGTGATGGAAACACGTTTCCTCAACCAGAAGCTACCTTTGTTAAAGAAATGTAAGTAACAGTTTTAGGCAGTTGTTGCGACTTTGCTGTCTCGAATAAGCATTGACCAAGAGGACATTGAAGATCGAAATGTTCTTACCTTTCCCGAATATTCAGACGATGGAAAATGTTCAAGTCTCTAAAATGGTAAAAGTTATCACGGTTCAGAATACCGGAACGAAGTGACCGTGAAAGCATTCTATCCTAGACCTTGCAGATTAATTTCCGCCGACATTTTAAGATGAAGAGGCAAGTGACGGCTTCAGGAAGCTGGAATAGCGCCTTGACCTTAGCTTTCAAATCTTTGCGCAACGCGCCGTTTTTGCGCAACGCATTTATGTTTTGTCGAAAAATGAAGTGAAATTACGAATTTCAAACCATTGTTTTCGATAAAACGTGTCAACCTTAGGTAATTGAGCCTCCCATTTTCAATTTCGTCGTTAAGGAACGCACGCTCCAGGGTTTGTCGAAATAGATTTTAAAAAATTAGGTTCTCACGTTAGCTTGTAGCTTAATAACTCCTTTCAGATCTTCAATCTATTTTCTGGTCTACCGCCGTCGAAAATACTTCGAAAATTTGTTAGTGGTACAAAATTTGAATATTGCCTTGAGTAACGGATTCGTTCTGCTAACGTTTTCGCCATACACTGATCACAATCGTATGGAGTGAACTGAGAAAGCTTTTGCGAAGAATTGACAGGAAACGAGGAGACCAAACAAGTAGGCAATAACAGTCACAAGAGCGACATTTTTTCTGCCACTCGCTCTACTGAAACAGGCGTGAATTGTAAACAAGTTCATTTTGTCGACAAAGCGCTGGCGTTTATTTTCTTATTGTTATTCTGATGTTATGTCATAGCGATCGCTTCTATGCCTTTCGGCAAGGAATGGATGTGGCTTCTATTCTCACTGATGACAGAAACTTTCCATGATCCTTGAGATGCTGTCCGTCTGGGCGGTTGAGCCTGCCTCGTGTCTTGCTTCTCTGCCTGGTAGCCCAAATTTGGGGACGTTGCCCTTTGACGCCCATGTGCCCTTTATGTATTAGTTAGCCTGTTCGGTGGTTTAGCATGTTTGGTGGTTTAGCATGTTTGGTGGTAGTTTCAAAGTCGGGCGCACTGCTCATCAGGAGTCTTTGATCGAGACACTATCATAGTGTGAAGTACCTCTTAAAAAGTATACGGTATGAAGTATCATTGGTGTGTTCATTTGTACCGCACCCAAGTCCACCACAACCTCTGTGTAATCCTTTCCCGACAGATGAGCTAAAAGACTAAATATCCATGTCTCTAGGGTTTGAAGGGCGCTAAGAATGACGGTACGCTGTATACTTACCTGTTTACTTGCAAATAGGGAGATATATTGATCTAATGGAATGTGATATGATTTTGTTTATTCTACAGCGTCTACCGCAGCACAAATATCAAAGAACACGGAGCGAGTAACCCACCTTCGGCAAACCTGAACACAGCGTTTCGTCTTATAAAAGATGTGCAGAAGAAATTCAAAACAAGAGAAGCTGAAGAAAGAGAAAAGGAGGTACACAAGACCTTTTTCACTCCATTGTTTCGTTCTACTATGACATCTACTGACGATTTGTCGTACAGCTTTGCACTGAAGTGCGTTAAGAATTCGAACTCAACCCTCGCGCGTAAGAATTGACACAAACTTTGCCCAGTTTTTAAAACTAGTGGGTGGGCGTGTACTAAACATTAGACAAGGCAGCAAAAAACCAGCTTCAACCCCCGATATTAAGGTCGGCAGTCGGCAGTAGCCATTGTCGTCCTTACTGCCGAGATGCTTCGTGAAAAAATTTTAAGATCTTTCTTTAAAGAAAAATGTCTGGAAGTTCTTTCGACATAGTGGAAATAATTTTACCCATACCAAACAGTCATCTGAATGACCATTTTGTGACTGATTCTAGCAGGAAGATTTTTTTAGGATCAGCGTCAGCAAAGTAAATGATTGTACGGTGGCATTGTTGAAATTGCTGTCGTGGAAGGAGACCTGACGAGTTACAGGAAGCCCTTAGTTGTAACTGTCAAATTGTCTTCGCCAAAATGTTCAATTGATGCAGACTGTGTTTAACCTTTGCTCCGTTATTGATAGCTTAAAATATTTGATTTAATTTTCTGTTGAGGCATAAGCCATTTTAGGATTTCCTCGCATTTGATAAGCTATTTACCATTTGCTACATTTGTAAACGCTTCGCTATTTTCCGTAATATGTGTGCAGGGTGTCGTGAAACAGGAAGACTTGGTGCTGAATCATAGCAAAGGCAACCCAAGGTTAAAAGATCTGTATATTCGACCCAGTATAACAAACCGAAGGATGTCGGTAAGTTTAGCTGCGGGTTACTTTGCATTTGCAACTATATAACTGATATAAATGTTTACGTCGCTGGTTTGTTTATAGTGGGCCCCTATTACTGTGTATGTTTGTGGTTCATTTACACGGCTCCCTTTGTATATCTCGCATTGGTAAAAAACTGTTACTTCAGCTATCATCTGATCAGAAGTCTTGAATAAGCTGTACGTCTTCAGTTTCTTTCTTGTTATTGCTATATCTACTGCTCTATCTGATGTCCACAGGCACACTGCTTACTTCAGAAAGCATTTTATCCAATTTATACTTAAGTCGTGCATTGTATTAAATATAATCCCTGCATCGCATGCTAGTTATACTTTTCTGTGTTCCCCAGAGACCTTAATGGGGCTCTTTAATTGTGTTTCTTATCTGCATTTACAATGCCAAATAGACGTCTGTGTTGCAGAGTAATGTAGTTTAATGCATGAATGTACACAAAATAACAAAGAAAATAACAAGTCCGTGCTAAGATATATTTTTGCGAATTACCTGTATTCAGTTTTAACACATTCTGATATAATCCCTTGCTGTCATACTTGAGCCTCCCTTTTACATAATGCCTTATAGCTACCTACAGAGATTACGAAGGCATTTTCCGCCAGTCATATATGAGGTGTAAAGGAATCTTTAAGCGTCACGAACTTAAGCATCTTAGATGGTGCCACTTAGATGACCTTAGATAGTACCATCTTAGATAGTGCCACCACTTTAATCGGATTGCCTCTCGGCCATAAGGTAAGGAGTGGATCGTTCCTCGGGGGTCTTGGATTGAGAGATTGCGACTAACTTCAATGTTTTGTTTACAACAATTTCCTAGCTTATCGTATTCTTACGTTACATTTCATTGAAAATCGAAAAATTGGGACAATTTGTGCGTAGTGTATTCTTGAGACCGATTTAAATATTGTATCAAATTGGTAAATCATATCCTTGAAGAATTGTGAAGATGCGCTTTCTCAGAGTAACAACCATGCCTATGATAATAATTGTTTGAAACCATTTTGTAACTGGAATATATCGGTGTTTCCTCAAGGTCATCTGGAAATTAGGGGGTGCCCTTTCTCACAATTAGAACTAGTCTTAAACGCAATATTTGTTTACACGCATTTGGTACTTGGGTTACCACTTTCATTTAGTAAGAATTTGTTTCGTAGGGGGAAAAACCGTCTTTGTGACGTCATCCCTTTCATGCTTGAATGTGTCATCCCACGCTATATAGCAAGGCAATTCAAATTCACTTAGGCCGTATTTGACGAGTGAGACCTTAAGCTGGGCCAGCAAGTCGGTCCGAAACGTACTCTTTTCAGCTCTTTTGGCTGGCACACTTTTGGGCTACTCGGGTGAGGCTTTTGGCCTGCCAAATAAGCTGCACATGTTGGATAAAAAGTTTGTTCCATTTGTCAAACTGGTTAATATTCAGATCGAAGTATTTATGTCTGAAGCCTTTAAGTATCTGTACTAAAGTCTTAAATCGTTGTTATATATTATTTCTTACCTTATATTCAAAATTACTGTCTTTACCTACAGGGATTCATAGAGGCACACACTAATGGTAAGAACTACACTTGCCATGTCACTAATTTTATTGACGATCTTGTGTACTAATCGTTAATGCTAACGCATGTGAGGCGTGTTTCCCTTACTACAGATTAAAGTAGTTATTTTAAGGTTTGATGTGATCCTTCTTATATTGGGTTCATTAACCGTCTTATCAAGCATCGAGTTGGAGATGGACTTCGAGGCAGGCCTTGTGGACCTGCGATGACAAGGCACTCTATACTAATGATTATACAATCGTGTTAAAATTCTTAATATCCATTCAAAAGCTTGCCCTAAGAGTATTTTTCAGATCAATTGAACATGAAATTGAGATAAGATATTTTGCGTTGTCGCCGAAATATTGCATCCTACGTATCCATATTGATTTGCCAGCTATGCCAAAATCTACTCGCGTGCCGACCCACATTAGAGGTGCTCCATTTTATGTTCCCTGCACAATTATTTACCTCTGAATGTTTCTTTCTGTGCCCTTTGGGCAAAAGAACTGGGTTGGTGATCATAACGTGATTGATTTGTGTGAAGAAACAATTTACGCTTTACCATTTAACTTTAACAGTAGCCTGGAAATATTTAACGTTATTTTTACATCTTTTGTTGCACTAAATGCTTCACCTGTGCGCATGCGTTGGGATATTTTAACTGATTTTCAGTTGCAAAATTCTAAGTTCCGGTGTATGGCATTTAAGAGAATTTTGTCTCGTTTGTCTAGAATCCCAAATGATGTCTGTATTGTTGGTAACATTTTCCTGTCATACTACCACGAAACTAGTAGAACGAACGAGAATAAAATGAATAAAAATAGAAGAGCCGACGATAAGAACAGATTTCACACCTTGCTTGAAGTACTTTTCTCACTTTAGACGATAGAACATCTAACCTGAAATATCTTATTGATGCTTTTTGCACTGACGCAACTCCCACAGTCGGGTAGTTCATTTCTGACTGAATGCGATTTTTAGGTTTTAGGTACCAGAACGTAAGGGGAGACAAAGTAGACATATTATACAAAAATATCAAACATGCTTTCTTTCAGGTGAGTGTCTCCCACAATTATTTCAGTTTTAAATTGTTTTTGTATTGTAACCGTCAGCGGATGTGTAGGGTAGTCCTATGTAAAATGACTATGTTAGTGCCACATATCAGCTGCAGTCACACCAAGAGTAAAATGGATTTTCCGCCTCGGAATTCCAGGTGTCAAATCTGCCTTGGTATTGCGGTTATCCCAGGGCTTGGGGTCACACTGCAAAATTGACTCTCAGCAGGATCTAAACGCCCTGGCCAGATCGTGCCTTCCTTGCACTGTTCTCCAGGTGCGATGTCTTTGAACATGTTTGTTTTTGGCGGGGAAATCTATTTTGAGTTTAAGTTTACCCAGAACCTTTCAACAATCTGTCAAAGGCTGTTACATGATTGGTTAATTACATCTAGATGTTCGGAACACACTACTCACTAGACGTGGTTAATGCAACCCGAAACTCTTTTCTTTTTGATGTTGCTATGGAAACTCAATATCGTCAGATCTGAAGGGGGATTTGCGGTCACACACAAAAAGTCGTTTCCCTAATCAAAACTCACTGTTTCGCTGCGGTCAAAAGTGGCCGTGTGACCACAGCTATTGAAAAGCTGTGACTTGTGCTGGCAGTTTTCGGCTATTAATAGCTTTATAATCAATGCAATGACCATCTTTCAGGTAGGTTGCTTGATTAAAAGTTGTGTAGCCATGCGCGATCTTACAGTGAACGAGACTCTTTCTAAAGTCTTCGAAAGGTTTCACGCTGTAAAGAGAATAAATGCCACTTTTTACATTATCCTGGCTTACAATATTACTATAACAGACAATAGTCGAAAAGTACCAACAAAACCATTAACCGACCTTATCTATCGTTACTGTGCTATTTCAGGGTTTTTTTCTTTTCTCTTGCCTGTATGCCCCTACATTACTTTATATCTGATTTCTCCTTCACCACAAGTCTTATCTATTGTCTTTCCTTACTTTTACTATTCCTGGTTTTCCTCGTTTACCCTTTCAAGGTTCTCCTCTCTCTCTCATTTTCCATTGCCTTCCTTCCTCTCCATTCCTTCCCTTTCTTTAATTCTTGTTCTTTTTCTTTCTCTACCTTCATTATTTAGACCTCTTCAATTGCATTGTCGAAGATCCTTTTGAAATATTAAGCACGTTATTAGCTGTTAGTGACTACAGTTAGTATTTTTGATAGTAAATTTATTTGAGGCCGAGAAATCATTGTTTGCATATCTTTCTTTTCAGCCATGTGATGGAGAAATGATCATTCTGATTCATTTCCATCTGAAGGTGAGACTTCGCTTTTGAATACGGTTACTGAATTTAAACCTTACGAACTCGTTTTTAAAATTTGAACACGATCCACAAGGTTTAGCCTTCACAGTACACGGACACTTTACAATATGTTGGTCTTTGTACCCTTTGTCAAGGAAATGCACCTAAACACACATTATATTCTAAGGTATATATACTGACATCATATTTTCAAATGGTCGCAACTTTAAGTAGGAAGTTAAACTTGGCACGAAAGGCAACGGCTATCCTTGTCACGTCGTCAACGTACAGTTGGAGAAACTGTCAGTTCAACTCTATGTCGGTATCATTCAAGAGAGTAACGCCAGAGTTCTCAAAATGCAGATCGACTTCATGTTATTTTGTGTCTTCTTTGCTTAAAATGTTACTAAAGGAAATAAAATGTATAGAATAAGTGTACATTTGTCAGGTAACCCAAATGTACGTGTTCTTCGAATCAAATGGAGCAAAGTAATTTTGAGCTATTTTGAGTATATCAACCGAAAAATTTAATCACTCATTATAGAGACGTTGCCCCTCATTTAATGATGTTTTGTGTATAACTGCCCTTGCGAGAAAGGTAAAACTGTTCCTTTGATGAACAGTTTGTCCAGGTACACGTTTGTACTACAACCGCGCGATTTACAAGTACAAGGACGTCTAAATGTCCCACATCAACTATTGTCGTTGTGCTAACAATGCATCAGAATTTATGATAGGTACGCTAAACTTACTATTTCCCAGTGTCATGTGATTGGAAAGTAGTCTTACCTGTGTTGACTGGTAATGCAGAATATGGGTCATAAGAAATGGCCATCAGCCATGTTTAGAGTTAAATATTTAATAAAACAGACACCCTAGGACCTACAATGCAAGACGAACGTCATAAATCCAAAGGTATTCTGCTCGCTTTTGAGTACCATCATAACGAATTATTATCAACCCAATCAACTCGGTAAAGTAAGTTTAGATAGTAAGGCGAACTCTGCTTGCTATATTTTGTAATGTGTTACATCATGATTTGAAGACTTCATGTTCTCTTTAGGCAGATATTTGAAGGATTGTAAGCCCTTATACAACGTGTCTTAAAGATATTAACAGATAATAATTTACAGTCAATGTTGATTTGGTAGAAACTTTTGTATTTGATTTGGTTTATAGTGATGAACGTGGTCATTTATGGTGTAGTTGATCATAACATGGCAGACAAAGGTTGGTGTGTGATTATATAATCCTGTATTCTATTCATTGTAACAGAACGCAATTATCATCGGCAAAAAGAAATACAGAGATATCCAGTATTATACAGAGGTAAGAGAAGGCCAGATTGTTTAAGTAACGCTTGTAGCCTAGTTACCGCGCGGAGACCGAGTCCTCTTGTGAATAATGCGACCGACTGGTAACCGAGGTGACTTCGTTGTACAAGGCGTGTTATGGGTCCTTTTGACCTTAATGTTGAAGACCTTTGTAAAGCCTTACTCAGGCCAGTACGCTTACTCTCATTTCGAAGGACACTTTGTAGGACGCTTCTCCAAGCGATCGTCCTCAATGAACGTGCTCGTCGGATAAGGGCCATTTCCTATAAAGACTACAGATGTTACGATGTATTCATCTAGATTTATTTCGATTGTCTAGTCGATTTGATTGGAACAGTGACCGGTAGGCAAATTGATATATCAGACAAAATATGTTGTATATTCCACTCCCATAAAGATACCCATACATGTTACGGATCATCTATATGACCAAAGAGGCCGTTTTCCGTGTACATTCCTTAACGTTTAACTCCCAATTCCTGGGGGCTTGTAATAATGTTATGACACAGGGGCAGGAACGAGAACCCGTACTGACATTAGCAAGTCTTCAGCGAGAAATATTGCCAGCGCTTTATTCACAACCAACTCTGCAAATTTTTGTTCCACTGTAGTCGCTGCTCCGTTTTTGCTTTTGTCACGACACTGTTTGTAAAAGTGCCCTAAGAATGGCGGGTTCTTTGTTCCTCAGTACAAGGTATTTCACTTTGGGATATATCGTGACTTTACGAGTTCCTGAAGTACGGAAGTTACTCTTTTCATGATAAAGAGTTCTCCTATATACGCGGAACGTGTTTGTGCCACACTACGTCCCAATTGGGTAAATTACAACAACGACTCATTTGGATATTACTATCGCCTTATCAACAGACGACAAATTTTTATTGAACTCTCGTATTCCTTTACAGGTTGGTGAAATAACGACAGATTTAGGAAAGCATCAACATATGCATGACAGAGACGACTTGGCTGCAGAACAGGTATGAATAATGCTTTTCTTTTGATTCAAGCCCAATGTGACAGCTGTTAGCCTATTAAAGACTTACCCGCACAGTATATGGTATAAGGGTACGTTTTGCCAACATGGGCATTGGGAGGGATTGTAAAGGTACTCTTGTACTCTAGTCAGAGCTTAGGGGATGTGAAGTGACACAGAATAACATGTCCTTAGCCACGGCATTGTAAGGTAGAGTGGTCAGCTCCTTTCCTCGTCGCCTTTTGTCCTTCCTCAGCTAGTGTCAGGTACCCATTTTTCTGCTTGGTTTTTAGTAGTACTTTACTGAGTGGTGGCAAAGCAGAGGCTCGAACCATTAAACTTGCTACATCAACTCTCCACCGACTGAACTAACTCGCCTCCAGTGCGGATTGTAAAACTCAAATGCAATTTTTTGCACGGATTTGTGACATTGAGCCAGTTTATCAAATTTTATTCAGCTGTGTTACATATTTGCCCTTTTCCATACGTGACCGGTATAAAGTACTTCAGTACCCTGATTTGAGAAACAATCAGTTACTCTGATGTCTGCAGTATCAAGTGTTTAAGTATACACGCATCAGGTGCGATAGGTGTGTCGCTGGTGGATGCGAGTTTTTACATACGCAACAGTAGATATAACTATTATTGAAAACTAATACGCTAGGTGCACTACCTTTGCCGAATAGAGCTCCAGTGGTGTTACGTTAGTTGTCAAATCACAGCCCCCGATCTTGCTCCCACCAACACCTCGCTATTTTTGCCAACTAGATGAAACGTTTATACTAGCTCCCTTGTTTTCGCGGCGCATGTTTTAAAAAGAGTTTCCAAACCCTTGCATGTATCTAGTGTTGTACTGCATGCTTGTGTTCGTCAGTATCACTTTTGATGGAAAGAAACGCTTCTTTCGATTAACTTGCATCGTTATGTCTTTATTTTTTCATTGAGGAAAAGTAGTCGGAAAATATTTCATAAGGAGACATACTTAACTAACTCGCGTTTGATTTACATTTACAGGCTGAGAGAGACCTAAGACAGAGGCTGAAAGCTGCGTTTAAGTCTTTTATTGACAAGGTAGAAGGGCTCACCCACGGACAGATTGAATTTGACGTGCCATTCAGAGATCTAGGGTAAGGTCCTATTTTTCACCTTAGTTCTAGGGCATTGGTCCTTAAGTGGTTGTCCACTGACCCCTTGGGGGACCGCAATCGATTTAGTATTGGATAAAAAACCGACAATGTATTTTTGGCCACGATTTCCACATTAGAAAAAACAACATCAGTGTAAGTGTCATTCTTATCCGTGAATTAACAAATCAAAAGGCTGTGAGCGCATATGAGGTGCACATACGTGATGCGCAGATTCTATCGGCAAATGAACTCTCTTTGAAAGATGGGGAGATGCGATAAGGACAAAGTTGCGGACCACTGTCATATGGTATGGCAGCCCCTTGTTAACCTTAAAAGTTTTCCGAATTTTCTTTCAGCAACCCTAACAATATCTCGTTACGAAGATGTTGACAAGTCAAAACTATCAGTCCGTGTGACTGTATCACGAAAAATTCTGCTTAGACCTAGAGACATAAATGCTATTGTTAATTTCCCTGGGAAGATATCTTGACTTGCCAATCATATAAGAAGACTCGAACGTATCTTGGCTCTCCATTTACAATTATTTAACTGCATCTTTATGCCCCCATTTTAATTTATATATGTTTCGGGCATAAGGTGTCATAACATTTAAACTATTCATATGTAGTGAATGGTAGGCAATCTTTATAGACCCGCCATTTACCTTTGGTAATGATGAGGCTGAAATGGGTTATGCGTAGCAACAACATCCTTGTGAGCATGCCTCTAATTTTTAGGGGAATAAGAGACGCATATCGTGTTTCTTTGAGATGTGAGAAAACTGAAAATGAATTGATTAGCTGAGTGAATACAATTTTTCCTTTGCTTTGCTCCATAACTCGATCCGTTACCGTTCTATTGATATGACTCTGCTGTATTTTCTTTATTTCTGAAAAGTAAATATTGTAGTTAAAATGCAATGGTCGTATATTGAAATTTGCCTTTAGATTGATTCAGTGCGTTTCCGCCTGGCCAGACAAACTAGGTTATCAGACGCTGTAATTTGCCCCAGGTTATAAAAGGTTGCCCGTCACGAACTCAAAGCGATAGTTCACAAAATGTATAATCTTGATGTGAAATTTGATAACAATACTTATGTTGGTTCTGCCCGAAGATATAACCTACAACGTTCTACCATTTGGCAAATAATATTGTTCAGCAAAATGAGGACATTAGGTTAGGTGTTAATTCACAATACGTTTTCTTCTTATGAGAGATTCGCATCTTCAAGGCCCCGTTGTATTGTATGCCCTTCGACCGCCATGATGATATTGCTGCCATCTTTATAATAAAAGTTTCTTCCCTTTATACTACAGGTTCAACGGGGTACCTTACAGGAGTACTGTGCTACTGCAACCGACAACCCACTGTGTTGTGAATCTTACTGAACAGCCAACGTTTGTGGTAACTTTAGACGAAATCGAGTTGGTTCATTTTGAGAGAGTACAGGTATGATAATCAGGTTCACCTTTTTGCCGTAACTGCAGTTGTAGAAACGACTTAAAACGGTTGAATAAGGCTAAGATAATAACATAACTCCGTTTCTGAAGGCGTTGTCTGCGTGTGGGCTTTGTTTGGTTTGAGCATGGCTTTATGTACCTTAATTTTCTGAAAGTAGAGTAATTCGTGCTCTCTTTTCATTTTTCAGTCACTTTATGTGAACAGCATGATGCTAAATCGTTTACGCCTTTTTATTATGTGCTATACTCTCCCCAAGGCAGATATTGGAACATCAAAGTGCTGGGTTGCCAAGTAACTCTTGTGCAGTAACGTAAACTTGACGCCATGTTGCGTGACCATGAAACTCCCTATTTTGATTGTGTTGGTTTCTATTCTATTCTATTCTATTCTATTCTATTCTATTCTATTCTATTCTATTCTATTCTATTCTATTCTATTCTAT
>JAAAKM020000998.1:3737-15362 GCA_010016025.2 Alatinidae sp. Z8VKAUB7J3 | reverse complement strand
TAAAATGATGAATAAATGATAGTGTATTTTTATCAAGCAGTTTACACCTATCATACTCATTTACACTTACTTTTTTCCAAATTTAACGCAAGATATGAAATTTTACAGACGTTTAACTACAAAGGCATGCTAACTAGTGACCTTGGAATATAAATATGTCGATAGAAAATAACTGTTATAGGTAGAACTTACCTTTCAACACCATTTTAGTACTAAAGGATGGTACTAAATTTACAGCATCTGGGGATTCATGGTTGGGAAGTTACACAGGGCTTCAAAAGCCTCTCGAGCAATATCGTACTTGAAAAAAACCCGAACAAAATAGAAAAGCCATTGGACGCAGAACTTCAGTGAGACGCCTTGTTAGATCAGTGATTGAATACATTCCGCCTAGGCTTCATTTAAATCCTAACCAGTGCAACTAGTATGGGAGTAGAAGCTGTTAATATGGCCTTGATTTGATAATACCATCATTACTCAAAGGCAAGTTCTGAAATTGCAACAGCCGACTCTAAAGTACTGTTCTCTAGGATCCAAGCAGGTTGGATAAGAAATGGATCGATTGCACAAGATGATTCTCTGCTAACAGAGAAAAAACAAAATAGATAGAAGTGTCAGGTTGTACCCATTGAGTATCCGCATGTCGAACTACTGTCATGGAAATGACGCTATGCTCTTCCTTCACCTAAAACTCCCTAAAATCTATAACTAACCAATGAAATTCTAACATGACCTAACCCTTGCCACTTCTCCTCTTTACTAATCAATCACCCTGCACCTCCTCTCTTTATCTTTATTCCTATTGGTTATAAGAAATGGTATAAGTAGTATTGCAATATGATACGAAATGAGAATTGTGTGACAGCTTACTGAAATCTATGATCGCTGTCATAGATCTCAGAAATAAATTGATGCGGAAAGTAAAAGAAGAATTGTTGTTTTGTGGAAATACTTGAAGCGCTGCCTGCGAGTTCCCCCAGAGGTACCGTGGTAGAGGAGGGCGCTAATTACACTATGTTTTCACTTGAAATTTATGCCCCCCCCCCCCCCTTCTGAGCGGCCATCTTATGAAATTTGCTACCATAAATCATCTTAAGGAGTCATCTGACTTATGCAGGCTCTCAAGAAGGTGCATCATTCGCGGCAAAATATACACCTCCAATCCCAGAGGAGCTAACAAAAGTCGTTACAGCCAAGGTCCATTTTAATTGAAATACTTCATGATTCATCTTTTATTGTCGGGCTAGTAGTGAGGGGATAGCATGATTAGTCTATATTGACACGACTTTCTTCACTAGAGAAAAATAAGCAGTTTTGCTATTCATCAGAAAAAAACTCCTTCTTATAACGTTTATCGAAATCTCTATTATTGAGATCTTCTTACTTTACAAAGAGTACGATTCCATACAAAATGTGCTAGATTCACAGAGGAAAAGTTAAGTTAAGGAACAACACAACAAATTATCATTACAAGCTTGTCAAGGAATTATCCTTCGACCAAAAAATCAAGAGGGTGTAAATGTAAATAGAAGGAGAAAACCTTTGAAGGAAGAGATGCATTGAAACATCTTGTAAATAGAAGGAGAAAACCTTTGAAGGAAGAGATGCATTGAAACATCTTGTAAATAGAAGGAGAAAACCTTTGAAGGAAGAGATGCATTGAAACATCTTGTAAATGGCAATTAGAAAAACAAGATGAACTCCTTTTGATCACAAAAGTTACAAGTAAAGAAATAAGTAAACATGACACGTCTGGGGCAGACTAGCAACCTCAAAACGTAAAATCGGCCGAAATTTACAAAGCTGATTGGATGCACTTTTGTAGTAATACAAGAATAACAAAAGTACCTTTAAGGGTAGAAAAAGTGTAACAAATAACACAGAACAAGATCGTAAATTGTCCAAAAAGTCAAGATAATAAATAAAAAAATTCACACAACCAATGAAAAGTCAGAGAACTTATATCAAAGAAAACGAGGTGACTTTTTCACTACAACGATTTCAAAGTTGATATTTATTTTAAAGGTTTATCATACACATATCTAGTTAGCCTTTTCACAGGAGCAATATCTAACCCCTTAAAGGTAATGAGAGGACACCTGTAAAGCCGACCAGGCTCATGTGCGTTGAATTGAGATTTGGCGTACCATCGCAGCTCCTGCGTCTTTTACCCTTCGCAAGAGAGGAAATTCGAGTTGGGCAGTGGATAGGGAGAAGCAGACCCCCAGATGTTAGAAGGATAATGAAATCAAGGGAAAGCTGTTTTTATAATTCACTGATATGAGTATGGCGAGACAGGTTTGTCTCTAAAGATATATTTTATTACTGAGATTAATAATAAAACCCAAGGCTTAGGAAGGTCTTTGAACTGGGTATCAGAATTAGAAAGGTATCAGCTACCATCGTAGCCCAAGTAGGTAGGGTTTGCTTTAATGAAGATACACAGACATTAAATTAAAAAACTTTTAAAGTTATTATTATCACGAGGTAGCATTATGTGTTCTGTAAAAGGAAGAAAACAATGTCATTTTAACATAGTGCGTCAACTTACTGCGAGGCTTTTACTCGTAATTGTTTCCTCAAATCTGTCTCAAGTAAACCGCACTTGCAGTAAGTACAATCGTTAGCGTTAGTAGCTACTCACTGTTGTTTATGATTTACGGTATCTGATAGTTCCAGTATTTGAGACAATTTGGGAAATATTGTCATACTCTGCCCCAAATGGTTGATTACTTGAGAAAACATGCCATAACTAACAGAAGCCTATCAAATTCTAAAGATTGTACAAGTGCTATATCTAACTATATACAAAAAGTATTTACAACTCTAACTGTGTAAGACGAAGCACTCTATAATACTTCTTTGGCACTCGCGTTATGTAACAGATCTATAATGTAAACCTTAGATTATTCGATTGCCTGATAATAGTCCAATGAAGTTAAATTGGCAACCTTCTTCCTTGATTCCATGATAAGGCACAATTAGCACACCCAACATTGATTAATTGCACAACGATCTGTATTGATTAAGAAAGTACTTCTAATAAGAGCTTCAAGAAAACTCTTTGATAATGACATACTGAGTACAATCCACGACTTTGTTGATATCTAGTACTTGCAGTTGATACTTAGAGTCGTAGAATTTCAAAAATTTACAAGATAAATGAGTCACGAGTCACTACACACACTCAACTTAGGATGATATCACTGCAATACCATCCTCGGATGGAAGCATCTCTTCTTGTGACGTCAGGTAGAGCCGGATCATCAAAGAGAAAACGAGTTCTTCCAAATCTAATTTCTTCATCTGGCTCGACTTACTTCAGTAATTTTCAAGATGCTTCATGCGCCAGGATAGAAAAAGGAAAATCACGAGGTTTAGTATAATTACGATGAAAATCCAACATTGACCGCAGACAATTTGATTCAGGCAACAAAACTTGACTCTGATTATCACTGTCTGGGCGTACTTATTGTTGCATTGTTTTCTCGAGTGAAAAAAATGTGTGAACGTTTAGAAATGAATTACCTTGTTTCATACTATGTAAATTATAACTGAATTTACAAAATTATAAGTATTCAGAAAACATGAAATAACAATTTTGCAATTGCAATGATTTCTGAAAGTTTTCTCCTTTGCCTAACAATTAGACTTTTTCAGGAAAAAAAATGAGCAAATGAAGTGCACTCAAAATAGTAACTAAAACTTGCAAGACGTGATGATGCCCGCAAGCTCAAAAAAGGACCGCTCTTTGAACTCATCGGATCCGACTTTACCGTGACGGCATTTGGGTATACATGTTACAACCTATTTTTAATCTGGTTCGATCATCAACAAAAGGTTAAATTCAAATGGAAAATTCTAATGATAAACATGACATACAAAATCTGATGAGGTACCAAGGAAGTACAGTTTGCTGTCTTTGTCTTCTTTTCATGCTATAAATATTCATACACATACAAAACATTTCTATGATACATTTCTGTATTCCACATTTATGCCCCAAAGGCACCTGCACGCTACTCTTAAGTTAATACGTTAATGATACGTGCTTGCAGGCAAAGTAGTGTTAACTTAAATTGTCAAATTGCTAAAATCAAATAAGTAACATTACACATGAAGTGACCGAACATGAGGTCACATTTTCTCATGAAGGGCCGTTCAAATATTGCATTCACAATCAAGAGGATATCCCCCCTCCCCCCCAAACACCACACTATTTCACAAAGTAAATATCTCGCGTCATTGAAATGTAATAATGTGTTTGGTAACACTGGACCCCAAAGGAAACGTGATGTAATATTTGAACCCTTTCTATATGACACTTCGAACTGTTCACCTCTAAAACTTTCTCCTAGCATGTAAAGACTTAAGTATTCTAATTACTAAAGATTTATCTTCGATCACAATGTATTAATAACTTTTCTAAGACCTAAGGTTAGTACTAGTGCAGGATAGCGGACAAATAATAACTAGTCGCATGATTTACGAATCGTGACTGGCGTCTTAGAGCTACAATTGTTCTTCTTCAACCATAGGATCAAGAACGTGCTTTCAATCTGTAATAACTTGGTAAGTTTACTCATTCAAAATTTTGTTAAGGTCCATAGAAATTTTGTCGGTTGGTAATAGTAGCACTAGCTTGTTTACAGTTAGACCACAAATGAAACTATCTATCACCGAAAAGTTAGTGCATATCAATTGGTAGCAGAATGCTCAAATAAGGTTAACCCCACTTGACAAGTATAGATTATTTTTTTACATTAACAATTATTAATGATTTGTTAGGAGAAAAAATTTGATATCGGCATTTTTGTACTGTTATACTTAATATTGATTTTTGTGGTACAGAAGAGCAGTTAGAGGATGTATAAGTACGGGAAACTTAATTTAGGTTTACATACTATGTATTTATATAGTATACGTAACGTAGATTCCGTACGTAGTAGCTTCTGTCCACTGTACTGCACTATCACTCCAATGTTCTATATCCACTTATGTTAGTATTTAACAACGCTCTATGGAAACCAATACAGATGCAAGTTATTGCTGATCCAGAAATTTTACTCAAAATTAACTCGACTATCTATTCACGTCTGTCAAAGGAAAAAATCCCAACGCCTCTCTGTTAGTAAAAAGTTATTCGATGTTGTGAATATGAGTAATTCTGAAAACGTGTGAGACTGGCAACAGTAAGAATTATATTATCATGCATGTTCAAGATATGCTCAAGTCCAAAGGTTTTAAAAGGAAGCCTAACTATTCAACTATGTAAGTAGTAGTAGAAGGCTGGAAATTCAAACCATTTCTATCGCAAGGAGACTTTACTTTGTATCATGTACTTTGTATGATACTTTCTAAGCTTTACTTTGCAATATTTCACAATGTTATGAGTACTAAAAGCCTACACTACCCACTAGAAATTTACCTAAACTTAAAGAGTAAAGAAAAATATCCCAGTTCAGTATCGCCAAGGATATTTTCCACCCGCTCGTTAGCTCTTGAGCACGTCTAACCGCAGATGGACCAAATGATTCACCCTTTCCAGTTATTCCATTAGATCATACCTAATCCTTTCTTGAAACCAAGTAAACACACAAGGACTGCCTTTGTCACTCTTCTCCAAGGAAGACAAATATTAATTTCCCGAAAGATCCTAAATTCCAATTTAAAAGTTTTCTCAGATCTTGTCTAAGCACTTGCACAAGTACGTGAAGATTCTCACCCTTGTATTAGGAAGGTGTTCAAATATTGATCATGAGTTGGGCCGTATCTATAGAGCTTTCAAGGCCTTCTAATTTACTTTGAAAGAAATAACTGCGTGGGAACCCTTTATTTTACCTATGATATTGATCATTAGCTACGAGAGAGTTGGTCGTATCTAAATTTTACCCTTTACAGATTAAAACCTCTACCCCTCCACTTCAATTGACGATTGGGTGAAAGGAAATAAAGAAATTGTTGGACTATGATGATTGTCTCCTTTAAAAACATCAACAAACGTTAACACTGAATATTGATGACTCTTCAGTATCGACAAAGGAAAACAATTTGAATAAGCTAGACAGTTCGTTACAATATCCAAGGATTTTGCTGATAAAAGATGGGACAAGGGCTGGTGTTGGAAAAAGCAGTTATTCGTATTAAGTAATATTTAACAAAATTTCAAGACATACTTCAGTTTCTCCTGTGAACATATTTTTAGATTGTTAACTCTTCATATCTCATTCACTTGCTGCCCTGTTACTCTCTTGCTTGACTTGCTTTATTTCCTTCAAGATGATTAAGTAGCGTGGAAGAAAATTGGGTAGAGTTTCTAAGCCTTATTAGGCAGAGGGATACTTAATCGATACATTAGAGTAAATGAACCGAAGACTCGTAATCTCTAGTCCATCTAGACAGTGTCCAATATTAACACTGAAAGTGTTGTAGAAACAACAGAAAATCTTTATGTACAACTATTTCCTATCTGACAATATAACAGGCCTGACTGAAACAAACGTCTAAATAACAAGAAGTCAAAAGCTTGGCTTCGAAACTATCTGCATTTGCAAATTTTGAATTTATGAAGTTTGAGCGCCTTCAAAACATTGTGCAGACAAACTGAAGCATCTTTGACAAGCTTAACTGGATATAACTTAATTATCTGTGTAGATGCTTGGCTTGCCTTACCTTTAGTGTTTAAGCCGTCTTTTCAGATAATAGCCACTGGCTCGATTGACAAGCTATTATTTGTAGTCGATAAGTAAATTTTAGACGTGCAAAGTAATCATCATAGGCCGGAAAAACATTCCAGATCAACCTCAATTGGACCCAAATTGGATGTGCAAAGTGGTTATTTAGACGTGTAAATAACACTAACCCGTTTTCAACTAACATCTGATACACATGGCTTGGACTGGGAAATTACATTTCCGAATTCAAATGCATAGTGGCCTCATCCTCTTCATCATAACGAGGTGAGGTCACGGAATGCCCTCTCGAAAGGCGACGGACTGTTGCTTCAGCATTAGCAATGTTCATTTCCTCTTGCAGGATACGATCGCGTTGATCCATTTTCGCTAGATCTTTCTTTGAGAGGTGCTCAACGATACCTGCGCCTATCGAATCTCCAAGAACATTGACCGTTGTCCTGATCCGATCCCTAAACAGAGAAAAAGGATATGGTGAGACTTGTAGCTAATCAGAAATTTCTGTCAGGTAAAGTTGGGAAGTGCTAGGCAATATCTAGGCTCAACTGCTTAAAACAACTACAAGAAGTGAAACAGGGCTTGCACACAGTATGGGTCTTATTTGCACTAGAAAGAACAACTGCCAGCTATTAAACTGAGATTTTAATTATCAAAAAGTAGATGTTCTGATATAATTCTGTCTAACGTATTTTAGAGGCTGAAATTCTACTTAAAGGGGGGATTTCTTTCCACATTCTACTATATGAAACAAGCCTGGCTGAAGTAGTTTAAATAACAAATTATCTTTGTAGTATGCTATGCTAAAATTTAATGAAGAAAAGATGATTAATTCAACAGCAATGCATCATTCTTTGTAATGCTCCTTGCTTAGAGTGTTTCGTTACTCCAGCAAATTGTCCGATGTAATTCAATGCTATACTATACAAATAATGTTTGATGATCATGAAACTTAAATACTTTTCTTTAAAAGATGGGTTGTGATACAGAACTTGAAGATTTACTCAAAAGTTCATGTTGTTTAAAGTACTTGTCAGACACTGATCGCAGTGATTTTTCGCAGTTTTATATCTAAACTGTAGTTTCCTACTTTGCATCGTAACTATAGCTTGTCATTGTTGTTTTCGTATTAAAATTTGTTTATTCACTCAAGTTTACTTAAAGTGACCAGTTTCCAGAAGAAAACTTCAGTTAGCTTTTAAAATTTGGAACTCAAATCATTTGTTCAGGTTTGATGCTCCTGAAAGATAACTACTGTTTCAAGCTATATCAAAATATATTTGGAGAGACTTACTACTAAGACGTTATTAAATTAGCATAGGATATGTCATTTGAATTACTGTATTTAATTTTAAATTTAAACCTTTTTATGTTCGCTTCCGGCCTAAACATTAAATGGTACACTGTGTGAACTCTATTTATCCGGCGTACTCAACACTAGCTAGATTGCCGGATCTTCATTATCACATAACGATACCGACGTATATCTTAAAAATATCAGGGGGTCTTGCTTTCCAAACTGCCAATGCGTTAGCAAGTTTCATACAGGTAGTAGTATTTAATAATATAATCCAAGAGCAAACACCTAATGTACAAACGGAATCACAATGTAACGTGGACGGAGGAGTGGATCAATCAGTATTACTCTGACATGCGTTAGTGAATATTTAACCTACTTTCCGGAATATGAAAATAATTTGTACCTAGGGATATTCTGCCTTGAAATAAATTGACTCTGGCCTTTTGGTTTATAACTGACCCTTGGTAGTAGAACGTTTAAGAGGCTAGCTCTGCCGTCAAAATTATCTCAGTTAGTGGGGTTATTGCCTTGTTTTTCCGAGTGTCCAGGTAAGATTTGGTAAAGCAATTTTCAAAAGGATACAGTATATTAAACCGCATTAGTAAACAAAACTTCCAACAATAATAAAGAGGAAAAGACATAAAAGGTATCTATTGATGTATATGTATTACATAAAGGAATCTAGTTAAACTGATCCCTCTGAACACGAGAGAGAAGATGAAAGCGTGCCAGAAAAGTTCTAACTATGGAACAATAAAACTGAAACATTATCAAACATAAAAAAGATTAAACAGAAAATCGTAAAGTTTACTTACAAGAACCAGTCAACTGCAAAAATTAAGGAAGCAGACTTTTCTGGTAGTCCAACAGTTTGAAGGACAATTAACATTGTAACAAGACCAGCTTGTGGAATGCCAGCAGCGCCAATGGCAGCCAATGTTGCCGTTAAACTGTAAACATCGGAAAGGAAATGAACGATTCGTTAAAGCGATAGAATATGTTGTGCCTTATACTACTAAGGATATATATATATATACATATATATATATATATATATATATATATATATATATTGCTAATTTGCTACTTAATCAAAGTTAGCACTCTACTGTTCTTATTGAAAACAATAAACGAAGGATGTCGAAGGAAGTTTTCTAGATGGGCAGAGCACTCTGACTGGAAGCTACTCTCGGTTAAAATATCTCTTACTGGTGTGAATTATGCACATCAAACGGTAACTGTACGATGAAAAAGCAGCGAAAGTTACATTCGATTCGATTAAGTGCCGGACCTGATACAGGCATTGTCGATCATGTCTCCCCGCGCTAATCTGTAGTAATAGGTATTAAGAAGTTCACTGCAGCTAAATTTGCTATTTGTTGCCCACGAGTTAAGAGACTACAAATGTGTTTTTCTGTGTCTCCCTTGCGCTCTTTTGCCTTCGATTTTTCCTGATAAAGCCAATCCTTCCAGTTGGTGATGCCTCATAACGTGACCAAGAAATTGCATCTGTCTTTGCCGGATTGTTTGACGAGTGTTCTCTTTTTATGAAGTTACATTATGAAAATTGAATAAAACTCACAAAACTAAAATTTCTTTAAACATGTGGATGTTCATGTTGAAAAACCTTTAATTGCATTTAATAAGCCACGGAAGAAAGCAGCAAACTTCGACTACTTTTATCACAGCTTTGATGCCTAATCACAACATGCTGTTAAGATGTTAAATTCATCGCAATAAAATAAAATTATGATTAACTGTTACCTGATAGCGATGTACTGTCCAAAATTAAGAGGATAGTTTAGAGTTTGAGCGATAAAAATGACAGCCACTGCCTCGTATAATGCAGTCCCATCCATATTGATTGTGGCTCCAACAGGAAGTACAAAGCGCGTCACCCTCTTATCGACTCTGTTATTGACTTCGAGACACCGGAACGTGACGGGAAGGGTGGCCGAGCTATAAAGAGTAGAAGAATACAGATAGTAAAGCGGGCTTAGAAACAAATATAAGGTTACTTGATAAATTAGGACATCATGTCATCATTTAATCAATCAATAATTGAAACATTTAATCAATAAATCAAACAATCGATGGGAGCATAGCTACTGGCTGATATCTGAAAACGTATTTCATGCTCGAGGAAAAATGGATGATGCCCAAAACTATTAAGTATGCAGGTTTTCGAGTTGTAACTTTTCTTGATGATAGCAATGTACCATACCTCTCACAAGCATGAACAGCTGGTTGTGGGTCAGTAAATCAACGAAAGTATTAATAAATCAATCAAAAAATAAACAAACAGCTA
Organism: Alatinidae sp. Z8VKAUB7J3; assembly: GCA_010016025.2. Taxonomy (NCBI): domain Eukaryota; kingdom Metazoa; phylum Cnidaria; class Cubozoa; order Carybdeida; family Alatinidae; species Alatinidae sp. Z8VKAUB7J3. The sequence goes on along the minus strand of JAAAKM020000998.1, from coordinate 5,065 downwards.
ATGGATAAGGCAGTCAATCAATTCAGTGACGTTTACTTTGTGAAGATAATTAACAAACGGTAAAGAAGAAGAAGGAAAAGGTCATCAATTTTTACTATGAAATCTCAATGCCTAGTTATCAAAACCTGAAAACTGCAGCTTGCTCAAGTCCTTCCTTCTCTATGTGCTTTATTTACACCAGTTTGCCAAAGCCCGCTCCCTCCTTTTGGCTTGAACATTTTCGTGAATAAACCCTTAGCAAACTTTTTAAATTGTGTGATCCTTGAGCATTTCTAGAGGTCTTTTGTGAAGTTCCAACACCTGATGAACCCTTGGTGGAATGAAGTGCCTAGGCGAGCAAATTGCCCCTTTATTTGATTCTTAAGCAGTTTTCCTCAAGCAGGAATGAACTTGTACCTGCATCTTGCAACTTTAAAAGTGGCTAAAGGAAATTACTTTTTAAGGGCTTAATCACCTAAATATACTGGTATACAAATATTCCACAAGAAATCAAAGGAGATACTGTAAAGTGCAATTGATTAATACCTGGAACTTGTGCCAAATGCAGTCAGAAGTGCTTGTAGGATTCCATTGAGATATCTGAAAGGATTCTTCCTTACAACTATGAAATATAATAGTGGTAGGATAACCATCGAGTGGACAAGCAATCCTAATATGACAGTCACCATGTACATGGCTAAACTCTGGAAAACGCGTGGGATGTCCGGCATCTCCGCAAATTTAGCAGAGATCAAGCTCCAAATTCCTATCGGTGAATACCTTTCCAGAAAAAAGGGGATAAAGTTGAATCAAATTATACATGAAATGCTTTAGAAAGATAATGTACACAAAACTGATAAAGGGTTTTTTTAGCATTTAGAATGTGGTTAAGCTGCATTGACATCTTGAATAAAGGAATAAGTACGAGTCATGACGTCATAAGGCAACAAAGTACTTACCAATAGGCCATCACGCACTTACATTCCCCGAAATACAAATTCTATTTAAGAAACACGGAAATTGTAACCATCGGCATGCACTGGTCTCTGGTTTCTAATCCTACAATGTATCATTTATTCTCCTATCTAGAAAAGTTCTAGAAATGGATTGAATCTCTTCGTTCTTTAAATTAACAACTTACAGGCTGAATTTGCTGAAGGGCTGTTCTTACAAGATCAAGAGAAAGATTGGTTAACTTTCAAAATATCAAAGTGCAACGTCCGCCATGAACAAGCGAGGGGTAAGGGTTGACGGGTGATCATAGCTTAGTTAGAAAGTTGAGCAACTTCTCCGATTGCGTAGGTCCTGGTTCGAATTTGTATTTTAAAATCTTCACTTGTCAAGCAAAT
>JAAAKM020000997.1:0-15365 GCA_010016025.2 Alatinidae sp. Z8VKAUB7J3 | reverse complement strand
TGAATCTCCTTGTTGGCACTGCATCACGTGACACTTCTGTTTATCTAGCGAAGCTATTATTAAATCTATGGTTTAAACATAATCCAACCCAAGTTACTTCTACACTGAAGTGGTTGATTTCGAGAAAATTTGCGACAGAATCACAAAAAATAGTGATGCAGTTGAGTCCAGGCATGGTGGATGAACTCTCCTTGAGTGATAAATCATAGCCTGGCGAAGGAGCGGGGTCTTCCGAAAGTGGCAATGACGTAGTATTTAACTCAAAATTTTATGTCAAACCGAAAAATTTTGGGGGGCTAGTTGTGCCGCTACCATCTTCGGTATGACTTATGTCTTCAAAGCAGTGTATGTTTCGGTTTGGTCGAGGTGTATGATATTATAAAATAAAGAGTACATAAAGTAAGAAAATTCGTGCAAAGATTTTCCATGAAAACATTTTCTGAAAAAGTTATTTCGGAGAAAAAAAAATTTGTCATCTTAAAATTAAAGGATCTTCATATGATCTTACCATAACAGATTAGTAGATAACCTGCTAAAATTCCATTCAAAATATTGTTCTTATACCTGCAATAACCACAGGCATAGTGTGAAACCACCGACAATGTTATATTGCGCGACTGATACTCGAGCTCAAGGGTCATACGGCTATATTGTCTCTCATTCATTTGTCCGTTCACGTCTGCTCTCGGCAATTTATGCCGAGTGATTCTTCGCAGTTCCTCAATCAAAGAACCCCGATGAGCAGTGGGCCCTGACATTGAAACTACCCTAAATAAACAGAAAACAACAGGATAACTAATAAAAAAGGCCAGCTGGGGCGTCCCTCAATTTTGGTTACCAGGCAGAGCAACAAGCCATGAGGCCGGCTCAACCGACCAGTAGGGCCGCCTCTTGCGAATTATGTAACGAATGTATTAATGAGAACAGATACTACATCCATTCCTTCCCAAAAGGCCGAGTGATTCTTCGCTCCCATCATACTCACTTTTCATTTATTCAGAGATCCACTGCAATATTTCACTTGTTTTTTAAGATTTACCGGTGTACCCGCACATGAACCTCCAGCACAACAGCAAATGTGCACAGTACAAAGTTTGTCAAGAAAAAAATCTCTCCAATATCGGTTTACGACGTTTAGAACTGATGGAAACAAAATTTCACGAAACATTGATTGCTTTGAAAATTTTCGGTGCGAAAAAGGAAGGTTCCAAAACATTTCTGTTTCTGTTCGAATTGTCGCATTTATCGAAATTCGACCAAACCAAATGTTTTGGTGCTTCAATTAAAAACCAGTAAACATCATCACCAAAAGGATAGCATAGACTATTTCCTATTTTCAAAGGCCTAGAGCAGAGTGATTCGTAACGAAAGGATTTCTCTTTAAAAAACAGTTGACTTGTTCACGTACTGATATGCCGATCAAGAGAGGAAAATGTCGCGCATTATGAGGCTTGCTATATAGACAACTACAAAAGAATAAAAACCACGGGTCGCGATTGAAAAAGGTAAGAACTGTTGATTCTTTTGGGACGATACTCTCATTTATACACCATGTTCAAGAATTTAAAAAATAACATTTTCCCTACATGATCAATGTTTAAATTCTCCTCCACTTTCACCATGACTAAGACCATCTAAAATAATTTACAGCAACAAACAGCGACAAGATTTCGTACCCAGGGGCTATCATATGATACAGCAAGCAAATCTAGACGTTAAAATAAATTACATACATTTTCTGATGATAGTATCTTGAGCATCTTAGCAAACTTATCACAGTGAAATGTCTATGCGTCAATGACAATATGTAATCTAAGAGACATCACGTGTTACGACAACGTATATCTTGTCACTTTGCAACAGAATAAGAAGGATGCATAACCACGTGTAATGCTTAAAGGTTACTTGGGACAATGTTTCCTATAATCAGTGAAACTATAATAATGAAGGGGTACGTTAACTCTGGCATCCGAAACCGATATTGACTGTTTTTACTCCCGTGAATATGAAAGTGGACTAGCTGCAAGTGACACGGGCTCAAAAGGTTCCTTTTGGATCCTCAAAAAAAGTTTCTGCGGTTCGGATAATTTAAAAAATATAATTAGACTCTAGCATAAAGCGTGGGATGGGGCCTCTTTTTGTGACCTTTCGCTCTTCGCGGTTTGCTAAGTTAACTTACTTGCAATAAACATAGGGGCCTGTATATATGTATGGTTACTCACTCACTACCTACCAGGGCACATAATACTGCAAGTAAGCACTTAATACTGCAAGTAAGCACTAAAAATGCACTTTTTAAACTTTACAAACTGATCCCAAGATTGATTATTCTGACTGGGCCAAAGAGATACCCCTTTCCAACAACTGCATTGGCTGTTTTGACTATTTCCCAAATATAAACGAACCGCTCAATGATGCTATATACAATATGTGAACATACGTGCTGCTAGCAGTTGTAAATCTTTCGACGACAGTAAAAAGGAGCACTACGGTGTTTGCCGCGTTTTACTAAGTATGAGCACATAGCTTGATTGTTCCCCAATGGTATATTTGATAATGAATTACGATGAATTACTCTGATTGGTTTCCTAAACATTATTTGTTCCCAATGAAAAATGTGGAAAAGATTTGAACCCAGAAACCATTTTATGAAGCCACGATGAAAACTGAACGATGGGAGTTATGGCAAGGGTAACTCTCACCAGAGAGAGCATATTAGACGTGGTAATGACGCCACATCCCAAGAAACCTTTCAGCACTACTGTGGGCACATTGAATTTTCACATGACGAAAATGATATCTGTACATTGAAAGTGATATTGTGAATAAAATGAATGGGAATAGTGTCACGTTTACTATAACAACCCCGCTTTGACGATTCATAAAAGACTCAATAATAACGTGGAGGCCTTGACACAATAAATACCTTGGTGGCCTTAACAAACAAACACGACTTTCTTGAAACGCTCCCGAAAAAGGAAGCACACCGGTGCTTCTATTACCCTCATTACAGCACTTGCGCTAACAATACAGCCAAGGGTTGCATTCCTACTGCCATTGACAGATCAGTGACGTTCAATGCCTTGTGCGGCAATCTGGGACTATTACGAAGGAATCTGTTTGGAACCAAACAATGCTAACTGTTTGTACACTACTGAATGTAAATTCTAACTTTCCCGTCAATCCTGATTCGTAAACAAAAACAAACCCCGCCGTTATTAAGTTTCCCAGTTTGGTGTAGGAAGAGAAAGGGGCAGTAGAATTGGTTCAGGAACGTACTTTCGATGGTCAGTTTAACATGGTCCTGCCAAAAACATTGTCTATACCTACGAAAGCCAACTTTCTGCCTTAATATACTCTGTATGAGATACTGGAACTGTCTTCTGCTTATCAAGATGCTATCGAATCTTGCAAAAATATTACAAACATCACAGTTCCACGATCATTTACGAAAGGCCTGTAAATTCTTTGACGCTCATTCGCGGGGGAAAAAGAAGTACGTTACCAACCCCGGACGTCGTGATATATGTGTAAATCGCTGCGATCTTTTTAAAGAAACTCCTGCAAATGTGGGTTTTTTTGCCGGGAATACGTCAAAATTATCCCAAACGACATGTTTTCAATTTACTAGACCTCAATTTACTGGTTGCGTTTCAGATACCCGCGTCTACAAATAATACAAATTGCGGAAGGCTGCATCGTCTGGTTACGCGGCTTGTAGAAGATGCTCAGTTGAGTACCTCGATCAAGTGAACTTTTATTAATCAACATGCGTATCTACACGTCATGCGTGTCTACACGTCATGCGGCCAATTCCACGAATAAGGGAGCTTGATTTGCGATACATACCAAAGAAGGTTTAGGAAAACATGACCATCTACCTTAGATGTTCGGAAGTGGATCTTATGATAACAATGACGTCAAGCTGAAAGTACACTGACGTGCGGAGAGTTCAGTTTAAAGTTCATTTTGAAGCCATCTACATATGAATATCAGCTTTCGTGAAGGGCTGCATTTCAGGTTTAGCGAAACCAGGTAAAAGCATCATACCTTTTTACCTTGGTAACAGTCGTGCTTCGTTATCACATAGGTTCTTCTGTAGCTATACGCTTCTAAACCGGAAGTGCTCTTTAGGCCATAACGACCTTGGTTACGTGGCGGCAACGACGTTCTTAATGCAGTATTCTCTTAATACCGCTTCAGAAAGGTCAAGAGTATGGAAGGTATCACGCAAGATGTCGTAAAGATTTTTGATCGATCGAACTAAGCTACAACTATAGTTGATCGAGGGAATCTTTTGCTGGGTTGTAACCCAAAACTAGTAGAAATACTTTCAGCGTCTTATAGAAAATACTGTGCTGGGTAAGTCGTTGCCACCACGTAACCAAGGACGTTCTAGCACTGGGTTTAGTAGCGTATAGTGCGAAACCCGCATGAAGTGTCACTTCAAATTTGCTAGGCAATGCGGTGCAATGAAACCACTACAAAAGTTTTAAAAATCTAAACTATTACGTATGAAAGCCTCTGGCAGCCCAATTTGGAACTTGCGTCGATAATCTCTGCCCCTCCATATAATTGCTATGTTGGCATTTGATTACTTTCCTGATCAAAATGTACTGCAAACTGTTGTGTGTTGCGAGTTGGCTAGGGCTCGAGCAATGTGGATCTGCGCCTGTTCATACACGGCACTGTGTTGATTATACAGTAAAAATACACAGGTAGAGGCACATTAGTTCAGTATATCCTTCGAAATGAGCCCTGTTATACGGCACAACAAGTAATACGATCTGACAAGTGCAGCTACTACACCTGAACTGCCAATTTCTTGCAAAGGCAAAATGCAGTGTGAAAATGGTTATGGTCTGGGCTGGAATGCAACACCTACAGAAACTTTATACGTAGATACCTAAAAGACGGCAAGAACCTAGGGGTCTTCTAGTAGGCCATTTTGGTTTCTTTCTAATGCTCATAAAATTTAATACAAATATTTTACTCGTTGGAATCTACAGGACTTGCATTTCCCTTGTGGGTCTATTATCTTTATAATAACGGCAGAATCTGAATGTTGAATAAATGACCTCCACAATTATAAAATTCCTTTCGCAAAATCTGAAATTTTGAGATCATTGATATTTCACACGTCATTTCCAATATTTTACATTATGGTTTACAATGGCTTGAAATGTAACAATCAATTAATCGGGATAATTTAAAGCCAGAAACGGCGTTCTCCACAATCCATTTTCGGGTCACTTGGTCAGGATACTAGTTTACTGACCACTATTTAAACACGAAGGTGGTGTACTCAGACTCGAGCTGGGTGTGAGGTGAATGTAGTAATCGGATCACTATACATGTACGTAACTATAAGTACGTGACTGTCACGTAAGAATCATCAGGTCACAAAGATACGAATACGACACAAGACTAGTGGGGATGATTACGAGTGAAGTGAAGTCCACTGATAATAAAACTGTACATATCTAGTTCACTACGATAACCACCCACTTGCAAAATTTCCACCCCAACATGTGACCTTCAGAAGTGATGTCTTATACGTGAACCCAACTCCTACATGTAAACAGAAGAGACTGGAGCTATCCGGGGCATTGTGCATTACCAATACGACCGTTAGTCTGTCATAAGTTCAAAGAGTACGTGGAAGACGTCGATTCTTCTGTCTAAATAAAATTTAAGACGTACTAAAATCTTGGACAGTAACAAATTATTCTAATCTATACTCTAAAATCGTATTTATATCAAACCAACTCATTCCTTTTGTTAAAATTTGTAAAAGATCCTCTGTACATCCGGTAACGTCTCTGAGTACCCCATTGCAAAATTCGTGGTACAAATGCTAGCCGTATCGATCGGTGAGTGAAGGAATGGCATTGAATGACACGGGCTCGCTGTGCGGGCTGCGACGTCTTGACCATGGTAGAAAAAGATCCCCAGAATTCATCCAAATATCTCTTGATTGTTTCAAATCGATCGTGGAAATATAAAGATAAAACGTTCGCTGATACCAACTTCCTGAGGCCATTCTTACTCGAGGAGACTGGAGAACAGCGAGTCAATCTGGTGACTTTCACGCTCCATAAGGAGGTATTTCGAGAATAGGCCGATAACAAACCGCAAATTCAAGCTACGTTGACGGCGGTGACTGTACAGTTATCGGTGACTTTCGGGTGACTTTCGCCGGTGGTTCTTCTTCCGACAGACCTTCAACCATAGTTGGCGGTGAGTCCGTGATTTCTTCTTTTAAATCAGAAAGCTGTCCTACATCCTGATCGCCCGCACTCGATCCATCCGATCGCGGTGCTTCGTTCTCTTCTTCAGCTTCTGCATTTCCTTCCGCTCCGGCCACAAATCGTATACATTTCTTCTTTCTCCTACAATGCAAAATGGGAAAGATAACCTCCCGTTTTTCTTCAAACAGACTTTAAGCAACAGCTCTTAATTTCAGTCTCTATGACTATAATAAGTTTAAGTACAAGCAATAATCACCAATTGGCATAAAATGAAATGATACCCAGAGGCAGCATTTATAAATAAAATCTGATCAATAAAACGAAAACGATGATTGAGGTGACGTACAAGTGGTGCAAGGTACTCGTGCCCAAAGAAACCTTATCTCTTATTGTCTCCAAAATGTGCATACCCAGTGATGGTTGGAAATAAAAATATTCATTTCTTTGAGATAATGTTCGTCATTAAATTATGCAATCTATCAATCCCATAAGAGGCACGGAACTTAATAATACCTAAGTATCGAAAGCATTTACCTACAAAGTACCAGTACATGAGGTCGACTATCAAACCCTTCCTCTCCTGCTTTGGGCCTCTAAACCCCCCCCGGGGCGCCAAACATAGTTCCTTTAAAGATTCAAACACCTTCTTTTATAGTTTCCGTCAATCAAAACAAAATCTGCTTTCCTCCTACGTACTATAAATTCAAAACGTACGAGAAACTAACTAAGATATATGCTAAATGATCACGGTAATTCTTTCAACATTCAGTTGACAGTTGTGAGGATTTACATTATTTTTCTATCGTTTATCTTAAATGTTTCGTCACTCCTCTTTGGGGAATGAGACTTTGCGTTTTACGTATGTATAAAGCAGAAATCTTAGTTGCCTCATAAAATTTTCAAGAGTCAAGTACAAATAATTGGTACAGAACCTGTTTTTGAAAAGTATGGGCTTCCCAGTGTAATAACCAAATAAGGTCATTATTTTAAGACCTCCAAAAAAAAGAGGTTCGGTCATCTCACAAATAGCAAGACAACCTTGCTCTAAACACGAGATCTTAAAAAATACAGTGGAGAAGTGAAAGAATGCCAGTGCAAGTCCAGCGGTTCCGAACTTGAATATTCCAGAGACAAGAGCTGATATCACGACGCATATACTGATCCGAAATAGCTTTAAAGTTTAAAAACTTTCACAAAAACTACTTTTGTCAGAGAGCATTAAGGCGTTAGAATATCCAAGAAAAAAGAAATTGCATTCAGAATTTGTTTAGACCCTTGTGCTTTGTAATAGCAAATTTAGATTGTCGATCGGTATTTTAGGCGACTATACAGTTATAATTCTCGCAGAGCAGTCCACTCTCCCTTATACAGTGAAAAGTAATAAAACTAAGGTCCCGGTCTGCAGGTTCTTGCTCCTTACACCCTCTTGCTCGCGTTTCTAATGGGCCATCATTGGTCTGAGTTCTTCAGTCGGCATTTGTTACCTGGCAATCAATTTTCAAGGAGATCGTAGACTGTTTGAGCTCACGGTTAATGCTGATTAAAAGCACTACGGTTGTTCTCTCTTCAAAATCATGGATCTTCTAGACTTCCCAAAACATAAAAATTCTGACTTTGATAGTAAACAGCTTGCACTAGAACAACACACAATAGAAGCTGATATTAATGAAATTTTTGGCGGAGAACACTATCATTTTTAATCTCATTTTCGACGTGTATTTCTCTAAAGCACTTAGAAACGTATAAACAGTTTAACAATGCACTAAACAACATTCTGCTCCCAAATGGCTAAGTATAGGCACCTGTAGAAACTATTTAACCATCGGAGTGTCTTGCCTACAAAAAGCTACTTACACCTCGGCACCGTCTATAAAGTTTAAAGTATTGAGATTTTTATGCTCAAACGCCTTGTTCCGCCTTTATCTTTACCCTCCATAATATCACCTGTTCATCGGTAGAAAATCGCTATAAAGACTTCTATCGGTGTAAGTAGTACGAAGAGCCAAAGCGGCAAAGCTAATGAGTCAAGAAGGTGTGATTAGATCTCCATTATAGAAATTCCCTTTGCCCACTGCTCCGGCAAACGTTCACAGCCACGCAGATGTTGAAGCGGCTTCCGCTAAACGAAGAGGGTCACTTTTGGAATCTGCCGACATACAATCACTGCATACGAGCGCAGATTTGTAATGGATTGGCAGCCTCACTTTCATGACGCCTCTTTTAAATTGTTGTCGGTACCTTAGAAATTCCTTTATCGTAACTGCAATAAAAATTGTTTGCCCGAGCTTCGTTGCTTGCGTACTCGCATAGAACTTTTGGGGGTTCGTAACCCTTGCTGTCTCGAATCATAGTTCGAGCCCTTGACATGCGTTTCATACAAGAGAATGGTTAACTAGGCCACAAAGCATGTACAGGAAGTATATTCACGAAAAAAACTTACTTCATATATACCAGTTTTGAAGAGAAATCACTACAGTGGGTATTTCTCAAAAGCAGATAAATACCACACAAATTATTTCAGTTTACATTTAGGGGATGACTAACACTGTCAAAATTTTACTGTCACCGGAAAATTTTCTTCGGTACTTTTAGCTATATATTAAACTAGGTTCCCTTGCTCTTCACTCTTTCCAGGCCATCAATTCATTTTGTCATTTTCCCATCCGATCTATTGTTTCAGTGGGATTCAAGTGTGGATCATGCCTAACTACTATTGTATTTGTCTTTTAGTTGAAAAAAATATTTCAAGGCTGAGACATCTAATCACTCTACCTACGTGCCGTTCTTCCGTCCTAACATTTACTCTGAAAACGAGTTTTTATTCAAACTTCAGAACGGAATATTCCACGGTACGATATTTTTGAATAACTTGGAAATCCTACAAATTTCAAACAGTGAGGTGAAGTTAAGGGTAGTTCCGTGCTCGGCTACACAGCGCAGTAGAAGTGATGCTATAGAGAACCATATTCCTTGATGATAAAATAAGGTGGCTCGTTCGTCTCGTCGCTGCCTAAATCCTCTACTAGTCAGTGGTAGGTACTCATTTTCTTACAGGGTTTGCCGTAGGAGATATTAGGTGTACGGCTAGGCCCAAGCTTCTGCTTGTCGATAAAGCTCTCTACCGTCTGAGCTCATTTCCCTTCACGCACTTTAAGGCATGCTGAAACCATAATTAGGGCAGTACTATCGAATACAAAAATAAAATAAGGTCCTATAGTAAGTTGCTTTAATTAATCAACTGAAAAGCAATTTGCTCTCATCGTATCAGACAACGGTCATAGGTTTGACCCCCTGGTCCAAGAAGAATGATCTTTCAGTTAAAATCAATCGTATTCCTTCAACATCGCGGTTTCTCATACGGCTTCTAATATATTTTACGAACCATGACAATTTGTAATAATCAATCAAGAAACTTTGGTGTAAGAACGCAATATAATTGAAAGTATTGCGTTAAGTGACGGATTCATTTTGCTAAACGTTTTCGCCATAGACAGATCATAGGGAAATTTCTCGTAACAGCTTTCTCATTTCACTCCATACGATTGCTGTGATCAGTGTATGGCGAAAATGTATAGCAAACCGAATCCGTTATTCAACGCAATATTCAAGTTTTGTAAAACAAACCATCCTCTATGGTTGGAAGTCCTGACAAGACAGTGAACATATGATTGAAAATTTACTTCAAAAATAGAGCATAACGTGTTTCACTACAGGGTGGAGTTTTGTGAGCATCTGCTTTGTTGTACTCGTAAGCTGGTACCAGTATATCAGATTGAGAATACAAGGTAAGGTAGCACTTAAGGGGTTGAGCAAGGCTTCGGCCATGCAGTAAATCAACCAAGGAGTAGTTAAAATTAAGCATTTCTTTGATTAAAAACAAATCACATTATTTTAAGAACAAAATGGGAACTAATGTATCTATTTAGCTTCATTGACGAATGGCAGTCATGATGAGTAAAAGTGTTTCAATACAGAAAAGAGATAGTAAGCTTCATACTCGTTTTTGGAAGAACACCGATATTTATGCATCTTTTCCTTCCCTATGCCTAATCACCTAAGCTGATATTCGTAAGGGTCCTCGAATGAATATTACAAGCAGGAATTACAAAACTAAATACGTATTAAAATGCGTTAAACAACACAATTGCAAAAAGGATACGATAAGAAATATATATTCACTATAGCATCGATTACGGTTTGAAGATTTTAAATAATTGGAAAGTATTTTAGAGGAATACATAGATAATATAACAAATGACCCATATAACAATAACTAATGGCTATTAAAACACGGGCTACTTAAACTTCATGCATTTTATGCGTGGAGTATGCGGGGAGCGTTGCAACCCTCATTGTCTCCAATCCTAGTTTGAGCCCTCGCCATAAGTATCATACAAGAGAATGTTTACCTAGGCTACAAAACGTGTGCAGGAAGCATATTTGCGAATAGACCTTACTTTATATATACCAACATGAGTAATTTCGATGAATTAAAATTTACTGCCATGTTATGCAAAAGGATGTTCCTTGACAGCAAATCATCTGATTGAATTACCATCAACGTTTAAGGAAGGATCGAATAAAGCAATTAAAATAAAACGCATAAAACTGTTCGGAACTACTTCGCCATTTCACATAATTACTCCTTAACACATGATTATCTTCTTTAACCAGTGTCTGTTACGAGCATAAGCTTTCAGAGGGCAAACCCGTTATTCAATGCCTCACAAAAGTCTTGCAACATAAATTAACATTTTAAAATGCCAGATTGCTCTCCTTTCACATCTACAATTTTCGTGTATAGAAGAACGAGGGTCTCCCATTGAAAAAATCGCTCACTTTAGGCCATCTATCAAATGACATAATTAGTGGTCATTTAAGTGGTAATAAAAACGAAAAAAGCCATCCTTTACATTTTGATATCAGATTCATGTACCGTATTAAGACGTAATGTATACTTAACACTTTTCTTGAGCACTATGAGTGAAAACGCGAGATAAATGCTCATTCGTGACTCTATAAGGCGACAGCATCTAGTACCATGAATACGTCTGGGTAATTAGGACAATAGCAATGAGTGATGTTTCGTGATGATTTTCCTGGAATAGTCACGGAACTTGTAATCGCTTTAAAAAAATTCTCCTTGTGGGAGACAAGAACTACTACAGTGGTGAGGTGGGGTGTCATGAGGTATTAAGTTTTAAAAAAATCAACTGCAACATTGGTGATTGATTAGTTGCTATTTCGACGTAAAACTATAAGTATTTGCATAGATATTTTTCTGCTTTCAGACGGGACTTGCGTCTGTTTGGTTTATCAAATTCCCTTCCCTTTGGAAAGGCGTTTTATGTGGAGGAAGCATTAATAAGGAGGGGGTGGTTTGATGAAGGCAATCCGATATTAGACAAAATATTCAAACCACCAGAGCGATCTAGGTCATTGTACTTTAAAATCTCAAAATACAATGTGATTTGAAAAGCATTTACACTCGACAGGTTGTGAAATATTCCCTCCCTTTCCCTTCCCTAACCTTTAGAAATAGGTGAAAAGTACCTGAGTACCAAGTATTAATAACTTTACTCCGTTCAATGTATTCTTGTGTTCAGTCGCCACACCAAGCTTCCGATCATCTCTAGGATCAATTAAGTACGGTAGCAAAATCATTCCTAATGACGGGGCTGGCATTTTGACTACAGCCAGGGATGCATATAGGGTGACTTGATTGGGAGGATTGGTATGTGATTTGCTCTTGTGACATGTTTCCAATTAGTATGATAAATGTTTCAACCTTTGATGTAAAGGTAAATAAGAGCCCAAATCAATGGATCTTCATCACAGTGCATTTTCGTTACTACAGTTTCTGTAACCTACGTCACTTCGAATCGAAATGGAATGTCCTTTATTGGCATATGCAGGTGTACTAATGATCCCTCCCCCATTCTAGATTGAGCTAGGGTCGGCCATAAGCATCATACTGTACCCTCGAAGCAGTTCAGATTTTTTACTCTTCTTATCGATCAGCAATTAAAACTAAAAACATTGTCAATATTGACACCTGGTTATTTATTATGAATAAATTAAGAAATAAAGTAATGCTCCATGGACAGTAAAATGGCAAAACCTTGTCCATCAAAGTTGTGGAGATAGATCATTGCATAATCACATAGTTAAATCTATCATCGACAAGAGAGGACTTCAAATAATCTGTTCTGAGCAGCAGCAGCAGCAGCGAGTGCGTGGGTCACAAGTTCGAATCCCAATGATGACACGTTTTTCAGGAATCTTTTATATTCAGGTTTGAGCGGTTACTTAGTATAAACTGGATCAAATTAATACCGATTTAGGTAGAGAATCCGTGGCATATGGATCCAAAGCGAGGAGCAAAATTAATAAATAATTTCTGAAACTCTTCAAAATTCATCATTTTACGAATGCTCGCGCATTATGGTCTTACAATGGGATAGATGTAATATAATTCAACTAGAGAAAAATATTGAGTGTGATAAGACACTGCTTTGATGATTGTTGGCTATCACGCTTTGTGCTACTCAAATTTAATGTTTTTCACTATTTCACTCCTCCCATTTTTATTTGTTATTATTACCATTAGGCACTATCACGATTACAACATATTTAGGAATTAAAACAGATTATTAATGAGCTGGTATGGTAACTAGTAAGTTTGGATGTGGAAGGTAGACAGTTCATTTGTTACTGTTATGTCGTTAATTAACTACCTAGTTGTGTCAATTGTAGGAATTGGAAAGGGCACGTAGGTGTCAATGCGTGTGAAAGTGTGGCTATGAGTCAGTGAAAATGCGTATCAATGAGCAAGTGGTGCATATGAGTAAACGAGCGCATGAATGGATAAGTGAGTGGATGAGTAGGTGAGTCAACGAATGCACGGGTGTGCTAGGAAGGGAGTAAAAGCAAGGGATGAACGAAATTGGGTGAACGAGTGAGCAGGTAGATTGGCTGGTAGCCGTCCCGTTGAATGGTTTGTGTGGTTGGTCCCCTTCAGAAATATTGGTTTCCCAGCAACAGGTTAACTCAAACTGCTGTTTAAAACTCTAAGACTTAACCTTATTCCTTAAGTTTGGTGAATCACCTGGGGGCATACAGTTACGTCAGAGGTGAAATTCGACTTATTGGCCTTATACACTTGAAAGCCAAATGGGTGGCCTGAAAACTACAGTGCTGTTTTGAATAATCAGATGTCTCCAATAATTTTCTAACTGTAAACGGTGCGTATACTTATCGTTTTGTCATCTTAAATGTAAACCCTCTATCTTTGTCATCTCCAAGCCAAAGTGCCCAAAGGAGTGTTCATTCGATTCTAAGTCAGGTGATTGGTTTAACAATTAAAATGACCGTCGTTGAGGCGGCAATTTGATGCTGATTCCCAAAACGTGGACGGGACGTGGCCGCAAGAAACGAACGAACCTGTGCGCTGATCTATGGAAATCAAATTTTATTGATAAAATTCTACAGCCGCAAGCATCAACAACAAAAACAAAGAAAAAAAGGTAAGTAAAACAAACCGGAAAAGGAGGCAAACTGGGTTTGTTCCAATTCTGCACAGGTAGCATAAATTATTATCAAGTGTGGCTGTTCATGACTGGTGTATCATCAAATACGTTTTCTAATTCTCTCGATGATACTTGCTAAAGTACTTGTACTGCACTGTTACTACTTCAACTACTTCTGCTAATAGTTCTACTGTGAGTGTTAACCCCCTAGAACGTAAAATGGTCGTCTGGTGTCAAACTAGTTTGATTTCTGTATTATGCATGGTAAAGGAGTCAACGTTAAACATGGATAACATGAATAACGTTCTCAGCATACAAATATTTGTGACAATTTCTTTCGGCCTGCATTGAATGTTTTAAAAATTACCAGATACGTAAAAATTGTTTGAGTAGTGAATTTATGCAGTTTAGTAAAAATCACACCGTTTCCTTACTAAATATACATTTGCAATAATATACGTTACTGCTTAAATTATATTGAGGTTTTGAGGGCACTGAGCAAAGGACATACTCTTGCTTTCAGTTATTCAGCACCATTTTAAAACCAAATTCTTGCAGCCTATATTATTCTGTTTCGCCTAATTCCCTACGGACCTAACGCTTTTACGAAGAAATCCCTCGGGTACCAACAACACGTCGTCCTTCAAATCTTCACCTTCAGCCATCAAAAGCCAAAGAGAATCAAGTATAAACCGTAGTCGGCTCTGCTATGAAAGGAAAAGAAAGACAGCCATTTGTGATTGAACTTTTATTCAAATACTGACCGGTCTATTCAAAGGAAATCAGAACCTTCAAATAAATGAGAAAGAATTGAAAATACGGTTCACTTTGACCCAAAATAGCATTAAGAAAGTTTCAAAGCAAACTTGAACGAAACATATTGTTTCTCGTGGAAATAAAGGTTTCCGATTCAGAGACAGAGTTCTGTATAGTCTAATAAAGCGGTCTATTTTGCTACTCAGGTAGCATCAGGCAAAAAGACCCCGAATCCTCTTTGCTTTCAACCGTGATTCATGGGCTGATGACCATGAGAGTTTTCATTTCATCTTCAAAGCGCTGTCAATAGACTCAGCTTATGACATCTTATAAATTAGTTCCAAACGTGGCCTTAAAAAATACTGTAGCAGAAACACGTGGTACTGTATCATCAGAAAACTCAATCTCTGACCCCTTCATCGTCTCGCCATTGCAACGTACAGCTCTGGTAAACTTATTGACGTGATGAATAAATTATGCTAAAACAAAGCTACAATAGTCCAATGAAAATTTATATGCACGCTCTTAGCTGAATAACGCCCTTCCAAACCAAAAATTTCGCATAGTGTATAAGGAATCCAATTATACGTTGATTATGTCGTCTGCAGTCCATGAGCACAATTGATTAACGCCCGTCTCAATAGAAGCTTAAGTGGGCAGTTACAGTTTGTGAAAATCAAAGAGTTGGAAATTTTTATATTAGTTGCATTTTCGCATAATTATAAATAGTTAAGTTATATAGAAGACCACTAATTATTACCGACGGAAAAATATGGGGATTTAAGTGTCAAAGAAGTAATCAGCACCTTGCTGTTCACAGCAACAGCAG
>JAAAKM020000996.1:0-15366 GCA_010016025.2 Alatinidae sp. Z8VKAUB7J3 | reverse complement strand
CAGCCTCTCTGCGCCATGTGACTTGACCAAGGAAGAACTGCCATCCGGCCCGTCATCAATCCAAAGCCCATTAAGCTTGCCGCGAAAGCGTGGGTCACGGGTTCGATCCCCCTTGGTGACATTTCTTTTCTATTTCTCTAGTGTTCTATTCTAAACTAACATTTCAAATCCTTTTTTTCTCGATGATATTACTAATATGTTTTTAAAGATCTGCCTCAAATTCTGCGCCAGTTGTAAAAACGTTATCGCCAGTATTTAACGAATTTGTCAAATCGATAAATTCTAAAGAACATCAGTTTTAAGCATAGATGTAGTTTATTTGTATCAAATATATTTAAGTAAATGATGTTAAAGTGTATGATGTGAAAAGTTGAATATACAAGTAATGTTTATATATTTTAAATGAAGGGGGGCTAAGGAAATTAAAGGTCATAACATATTAGATATTTAACATCAAAATAGGAACACTGAAACCTTAGCAACAAGCACACATTTGAAACATAATCTTAATTTAGTTTTGAAAAGACCAGTAGAGAAATAGAAAATATGTCACCACCGGGGATCAAACCCGTGTCGATCCCCGGTTCGATCAAACCACGGGTTCGATCCCCGGTGGTGACAAATTTTCGATTTCTCTGCTGTTCTTCTCAAAACTAACATTTCAAATTCTATTTTCTCGTGATTATTAAAGTAAAGCTATAATACAATTATGCTCTCTTATTATACGATCATAACCAAATCTTGGAGACAAACTACAAACGTAGTTTTGCCTAAGCTGGTAACATTTGTTTCAAATATCAGCTGAAGATATTGAAATACCTTTAATACTTATAAAAGTTTCAAACGGATTTTTGAATAACGGTTTGGAAATTAAAAGAGTATGAAATGAGTATAAGGATTGGACGAAGCCTCAAAGTGATAATAATGACGTTTTGTCGGTGTCGAAAATTGTATATTTTCTATTTTCGTTGTCAAATTTTTTAAGTATTGTCGACAATAAAAGGCTTTTGATTGTTGAGTGATATGTAACAACTGTAAATCTTTTCATGCTAAAGCAGAGCCTCCGTTGTTTATAAATTTTTGAGGGGTGCCACATTATTAGGACTTTTCTTTATTACTGAAAATAAATGAAGCTTTAAAAACAGATGTCTCCCTTGGTCATGCATTTAATACATATTACACCCATACCGTTAAAGGTACGTAGAGGAGACGTACGCGGAAGATCTTACTCTGAAATCATCCTTTGTTTTTATTAAGGCCAGAAACAAGAGGCAAAATGTCTTTCGGCAAAGCATATAATCGTGACATTTATTTATTGAATATTCTTAAGCTCAAAAATTGAGTCTGGAATTATCAACGAAAAAGGATTCTAAGTTAGAAGAAATTTTCAGTACAGATTTGACCTGGCTGACATAGAGCACCATTACAAGACTTTGCATGTTTAATTTACATGACCTTTCTCATATAATCAGTTTGCAAGAGATTCACACGACCGGACCAAATAAGAACTGCTTTTAGATTCTCAGACACACCCTGTCATTATCATGAATGAAAAATGAGCAAAGAAAAGATAGGTTGCGTGGGTGTCTGTTTCTTCCCGTTCTCAATTCTGTTTGTCAGAAATTGTTGCGTTCAAGGTTAATCACTTGAAGGTGATTTGGTGATGCTTTACGTAGCAAACAGTTCTATTTTGTATTTTACGGGATATTATCAGATTTTAGCGTATTAGAAATCGCTGGCGTCTCTCTGTATGTCGGACGGGCTATTATGTTTAATTTTTAAGTCTTTGATCAATATTTCAAAGCTGCGAGATAAATCCGAAAGGCATACAGTTTTTAAATTCTTTACATTTATATTAAGTATACTACGATAGAAGTTTGATGATAAAGGTTTTCCGTAGTGATTTCAATGGCTGCCCGTGGCTATTTATCGTTTGAAGGGAAACAACGATTTAGGGGGGGGAAGAGACAAAAAGACATTTCGATAAAAGGTGAAACGTTTCGGTATATTCTTTACGTTTTGTAGTCCATCAACACACTTTCAAATTTCGACAATATATTTATACTTCATTACTTCACTACTTAATTAACTCTTATGTTCACGAATTATAGGAAGTTAACGGTAAAAAGTATTGATTGAGGGTTAGAAGCGGAAAATCATACCTAACTTAAAAGCACTCAAATGGACTTTACCGCATCAAAACGCAGCACGTTAGTCAAAATTTAAGCCAAGACTTACCTAGAAAGTCAATTAGGCTTACCAGAGTCACTGAGAAAGGGACATTTATCATTTCATTCTTGCTGCAACTAAAGATAAAATAAAAGCCACGAATAAGCGTTTTATCAATCGGCAGGGGAAGATAGTTTTGAAATCAAATTTTTTAATAAGTAAGACGAACTAGTAAGGAATAGATCTGTCGTTTTCAAACACCCAGAGAAACGGTCAATTGCTAGAATGCAATAAATAGGTTTTCTGTAGATGTTTTCAAAACCTCAAACAGTTCGGTTAACGGTTATCCTACTCTTTCTAATTTAATTCTTGTATCAGCCATGAATCTATCTCACGGTGTTTGTCCGTGTTCTCGAGAAATAGTTATATAGTATCATCGAGTGGGTCACGGGTTCGATCCCCGGTGGTGGCATATTTTCTATTTCTCTAGTGTTTTTTCAAAATAGTTATATACTATTTTTATCAGAGATGTAAAACAAGCCCTGGCCACATGCTGCCATCTAAAAAAAAGGCAAGCACTTTCTGTAAATGTTCTAGTCTTTCTTGACTTCGTAAATTTCCCTATTCGTAATTTTTCAAGTCTTTTTGCCTGATATACCACCCAATTTAGGCATAGTCATTTTTGAACAATTAGTCATGGAAAAAAATTACGTATTTAGGGTTCAGTCAAAGTTAGCTTGATACACAAACCCAAATAAAACCGTATTGTGTGGTAGAACTGTTATTGCTTAGAAAGCCAAGGAAATTTTTCAAAAGAAATGGTTTCAGTTTAACCTCATAGACTGCTATGGTTTTTAGACTGTTTCTCGTTAACGGTTTTTATGATTCCATGCAGATCAGAAAGTAAATATATTGTTTTATTCAGGAGGCAAAGATCAGTGTATCTGAGAAAATTTGTCCGGATGCTTAAACTCCTTTCGTAGACTCCGTGTTTTACGATGCATAAAATTTTTACCTTACTAGTCCACGATATTACTTTATACAAATTTTCAATCGCTTAGAGACTTAAGTGTTCTTGGAAGGGTCATCATTTGTCGCGAAATGGTTTCTCTCAAAGTAACCTAATCTAAGCTTTTTGAGAAAAAAAGAGGTTATTCAAAAAGCTGACTGTGACATCGTTGGTTCAACAGTCCTGCACAGATCTTATGGCGACCCTATTTAAAACATATATTTTGGTTTCGTGAAAACAAACAATTGCAAAAAGCGTACTTTTGTAGTAAGAAAAACCTAAACATTTCCTTCTCTCTGAACCTCAATGTAATAAAAACTGGTTATGACCCATCTTAGTAGAACAGATTTTTGCTTTTTCTCGTTTGTGCATATCAAATCTACTGGTTCAAATCATAATTTGAGAGCTAAAAGTATAAACAATACAATGCCACGACGCCGATCTTTGCATTTACATCCTGGTGGACCTCAACTTAAACACCTGTTTTCTCTCAAAACGTCCTTTTCTGTCATTTTTCTTTGACTAAAAGCCCGACGCTGTCTCTTCCGAACAATATTTACCATAGTAATCATCCAGAGAGAAAATTTCTCAGTTTAACGGTAGTTTTCCTGCATGTTAAGAACGTCAAGCTGAGGCCGAAATCAGTACTGCTTAGGAATTCTACTGAACAAGATATCTATGCTGTTTATTGTGGTGAGGCTGCCATGATAATTACTAAGTATAGAACAGGAAAGTTGCTAAAGATTATCAGTAGTTCACCAACAATCTTAAAGAGTTAACTGAGTTCTTGATACAGCGGCGTAGAAAGTTATTCCTTTGGTGGGTTGAAATTGCAGGGAATTGGAGGATTGGTGTTCGGCAGTTTATTATGCTTGCGCCATATCTCTATCTGTAAACAGCAGCTGTCCCTGGAGCGGTTGTGTGCTACAAAAATTATACTTAAAATTATTGTATTCTTGAAAGCGTTAAAGGGGAACATAACAATGAGTAAGGCGTATAAATTCATCAGTATTATGTGCCGTGACTTCGCACCTTCAAGATTTGCTATAAACAGCACAAGAGGTGTTCCTGATATCTGATATAATTAACAATATAGTCAATCTCTTTACATGTTACTTATGAACCCTCAAATTTATAATTAATTAAGTTTTCTGAAGTTTATGTAACTGTCAGATATTTTTAAGATGTTTTTATTCAGAATGCGTTTTGTATAGTCAGATGCATTGCCAAAAAGAAACCTTCCCTGCTCGGAAAATCAGCCAAGGCAGTGATCAAGGCATACACCAACAGAACAGATAATCACAGCTTAGTCTACTATAGATCTCAACACATGAAATGACAGTTTTGATTAGTTTGATACATTAGTGTGATGTCAGAATAGTAAGAAAATAGTTAGGTTATTTACATTTCTGGAAAGATTTTGCAGCAAACCATTTCCAACTTACGAAAGCATGAAAGATAAATCACATTCGAATAAAAAATACCATTCAAAAGATCCTTGTTCTTTATTTTGGGGGATCCATGTTTTCAATAATATTTATATTTCATTTTATGTCTTTCTCATCTAAGCGAATGATACTACAATTTTTTTTGTTACTCTTGAACACAAATAACTTCTTAAATGCATCCTCAAATAATGCCCTTTGTATAGAAACGTTAACTGTGTTGTTGGTTGGCCTTTAAATTGAAAGTATGATTAACGCATGCGCAGTAAAATCTGCAATTAGAAAATTTAGTAACTTAGCGTCATTGGAAGGCAACAGTAATGCTCACTGTGTTGATTGTAGTTCTTGGTTTCCTGTAGTATGCCGTCTGAACTATCAAGTAAAATAATACCTGTCATACATAAAAGTTTATTGTTTATAAATTCACGTGTCGCTGTGTGAGTGAATATATAGGTCGTACATTGCAGAGGTTTCATTACAGAATTGCGCAACATGTGCCGACCTTCCGTAGTAGACGCAGTGAAGTTTCAAAAAATTTATAGAATCACGTAAACAAAGCCAAGTCAACAGATCCCAAACAGACTCGTCAATAGGAAAGTATTTGCTTGAAAACCCATCAGGTGCTGACAACCAACAAGAGGATTTGATTAGAGCATTAGCCAAAGCCATTCTTCTTTTCATCTTGCCGCTTTAGAAGCTACATTTATCAAAATAAAGAAGTCGGTGCTCTGTCGACAAAAACAATTTGTTTACAATTTACGCCTCTTTTCATAAAACAAGTGGCAGAAAATGTGTCACTCTCTCACTATTATATTTGAAGACGAGTTTTGGTCTTCTCCTTTCGAAAAGAACACTAGAGAAATAGAAAAGCACGTCAACACCGGGATCAAAACCTTTGTTTTTTTCAAAACTAACATTTCAAATCCCCTCTTCTCGATGATATCTTCTCGTTTCCTATCAAACCATTGTAAGAAAAAAGCTATCTCAATTCACTCCATACGATTGCTGTGATCAGTGTATAGCGAAAACGTGTAGCAAATTAAATCCTTGACTCAACGCAATATTCAACAACACTTATCAACAAACTGCTGCCTTGGTTGTAAGCATTAAGATTTCAGTACTCTCTTCGTCATTTGTAAAGGATTTGCCTTTTCTTAGCTTATTGTTTTTTTAAAGTTTAAACAAAACTTTCTGCCTGACATAATTGTGTCTTCATTTGTTGTCTATTTGGGAAATGCAGGGTTAAGGGAATTACGCTATGTCTTCTTAAACGTGAAAATATGTTACGAAACAAAAGCATTAATAAAAAGTAAAGCTTAGATTTATTTTGATTATTTGACTAGAAAAGATTATGAATGATTACTTTGGTTGCCAGGAATTTCTTTGGAAATAATATCTACCTAGTGTAGACTATTCATTATTCCAGGTTAAGATAAATCTTTTTGGTAGTGAGTTGGGCCACGAAACTATCCGTTGTTAAGGAAAGGCGGGGCTAGTTGTCACAGCCATAAGTTGTCACTACCTCGTTCTCATTCAAACTTTACTTTTGCTCCCAATAATGCCACTGTCTCCAACTTATTGACGTTTAAGAAAATCGTTATGTTCCTAAATTTGGCCATGCTCGATTTTAATAAGTCGCGATCATTATACGCTACTAATCCTGGTGCTAGAACGTCCTTGGTTACGTGGTGGCAACGACATACCCAACACAGTATCTTCTACAAGACGCTGAAATATTTCTATTAGTATTGCGTTATAACTCAGCAAAAGATTCCCTCGGTTAAATATAGTTGTAGCTTAGTTTCATCAATCAAAAATCTTTACGACATCTTGCGTGATACCTTCCATAATCTTGACATTTCAGAAGCGGCATTACGAAAACACTTTATTAAGAACGCCGTTGCAACCAAGTAACCATGGTCGTTAAGGCCTAAAGAGTACTTCCGGTTTAAAACCGTATTAATCCTTTTTGGACTTGATGGTCCAACGGTTAAGGTTTGGGTTTTCAAACCAATGGGTCCTGGGTTTGAATCCCCTCAGCTCTCTTAGTGAAAAAAAGCAAAATAATGTGGTAATGCTCCACTCATGATAAATATATGATAATGCTATGTGTCTGCTGAGTACTTATATATGTAAATATCTAGTTCTCGAGATCATTTTATTGTCCTTCAAATAAAGGAAACGTTTATTTCGTCAGCATAGGCGCAACGGACGAAAAATATTGGGGGAAGGGGGGGCTGTGGATTACTTTCGAAAATATATACATTTGCCCGAAAATTATTGGGACATGAATAGACTAAAAGAACTTTAGTTAGGGAGGAATGTCGACGCTAATTCAGAGGGCTAATGAGACTTCAAATTATTTCATTTTTATTTCTTATTAAGGAATTATAAAAGCGCACGAAAAGATTTTTTACCCGAAAAAATATAACGTTTTAACAAACTGGGGGGGGGATGCAGCCCCCTTCAGCTCCTTTGGCCGTGCGCCTATGTTCGTCAAACAGAAAAATTGCTTGAATGATCGGAGGGGCATATTTATGAAAGAGGCTGGTCAAATGGCTCTCGCAAAAATTGGCCACTTGCTCAAGATAGGGTCTTAAATAAATCGGTGAAGGTTTTAGTTATTTTATTGCTTCACCTCTAGATTGCATTTTAAAACAGTTATTAGAAATTTGAAACGTAGCTAAGTTAAACCAATTTAAAACTAGACAACTCTTATTTGCGTTTATATTGCAATCCCTTCTAAACAAATATTCTTCACGCAGTGTACTTAAAACGGAGTCACCTACAAAAGATTGGCCAGCCCCTTCCCATTCCAAGATTTGATTAAGCCACTTTAGCTTTTAGCACAATGTGCTACGTGGTATAGTAAGGAATTCATTGGCTCAACAATTTAGTATATAAAAATTACCAAAGAGAGGAAGACTTTTAACTTTCCTTGTTCGCATACTCAACATCTCTCAATCGCGAATTTTTTGTTTGACACAGAACAACTTAATAACGTTAAGTCAAGACTGTTTGTTCAGCTATTTAAAATTACTGAGTACTGAAGGAATTCATTTACCACTAAATTCGTATTCATAATCCAAAAGTTTGCATACAACAAAACGCTAGAGGGAGAGTTATTGATGCCATTAGAAAATCCATGCATGCATGTTTGGCAAACTGCGTTACCAGCTTTATTGACGTTAGATTGACCCATCAGAGTTACAGGATGGACACTGGAAGTTATAAGGCAAGCGACAATGTGGAAGGGTGATCTTGTCTGCAAATTAGGAAAAAACGCATAATGAAAAAAACCAGGTTAGCTAGGATTCATTCAAAGACGGTATCCTTTACAAGGTGTGAGAAAACCCTGAAATAGAATCACTTTGTTAAATCACTAATCACTATGTAAGCTCCACCGCCATGTAAGCTGCAGGAAAGTCTTCCACAAAATTCGAGGGTCAAGAACAAAATATATGAATATTCTTTCGCCAGCCTTTAAGTATATCAAAGGTAAGTTAAAATGCAAACATGAAATGCCTTTGTTTGTTTGTGAGAGGTTGGCACAAGGTGTTTAAGCTGAATGGAGATATGCTTGTCTAACAAAGCCGATGTTCTGCTTCCGTCAAGTTCTAAGTCCTTTAAGTGGGCCAGCATTAGGTAGTTAGAAAAATTTGCAAACAAAATAGGCTCAAACAAATCCTATACACTGAATTTGAGTCTCTAAGAATGCCTGAAATTTGTTGCAATCGCTGAGAGGAAGAGGTTGTAAGTAATACATCATAAAGGTAAGGCGATCAACATTTTGTATAAGATCTTGTAACGGGATGTCGGTAGATAAAGTAAAATCTACCCAGGAAGGAGGAAAGCAGTGCCATAACCTAGTTGGGCCAGAGGGGAAGTAATATAAACTTTAAATAACGTTTGAGTACTGTTGAGAATGGCTGAGCTGCTTTAAGTCGACTTTGAAGGATTGTGATAAGTTCGGAGATAAGCTCAAAGTTGGAAATGGCAGCTGTCAACCATGCCATTGGCATAAGGATGATAGAAGGTTGCTAAGAAGTGCCTAAGAAACGTGTGACTTAGGTAAAGAGCAATGATTGAACCGGAAAGAACAATCTGTTATGATAGAAGAGGGGACACCAAAGATTTTTGTCCACTGAGCTGTAGTAATGTTTTCTGCAGTATTATAAGGTATTGGAATTGCTTAGGGCAAACATGTGAAACAGACAATTCAAATTAGGTGTTCTTTGGAAGCTTAAGATGACCGGAGGAGTTCAACAAAGTCAAAATGCATATGATCAAATCGAGAATCTAAATAGACTTCTAAAGGGGAGAAATATTGAGGAAGGGAAAGAGCGAATCTTTCCTTGATACTGAAAGGGATCTTGTTGAAAATGCCCTTGGTGATACCCACCATTATAATTCTGGGTGTACAGGTGCAAGGTTGCTTGGACAGTAGGTATGACGGGAAATAGTGCTTGTCAAAATTAAGGGACAGTAGCAAGTTGGTACGTATGAATAAGTATCGCTTGTAGATATGTCCAAGACAATTGTACCAGGAGAAATTTGTAACAGAAGATCTAAGCTGCTGAAGTAAAGTATCTTGATGCTCTTCTGAGCTTATAAGAACAAATCAAAATTCAGATTTGATGGTAATTGGCGAGTGTTAACGACCGTGCGTCAAATCGGTGCAGCAACTACGTTTTCTTAGTTAAGAACATAAATTGGAAACAACAATGTTAACGTACGTGCTATGCCTTGCCAGCGCAGAGTATTCACCTTGAGCAAAATCACTTAGTAGTTACTTTAATTCTACTTCTACATCTACTTCTGAATATCAATAATTGTCGTATCGACCAGCTGTCTAGTGTAAACCTGTGCATCGTTGACCAATAGGAATAAGAAAGGTTCAGAAAATGTAGCTTTACGGTTTTGCCATGGCTACACAAACCTGGTAAAGTGATGTGTTTGAGTTGCTGCATTGCAGCGATGTACATCATTTCAGCTTGAGCGAAATTTGTTTAAGCTACTTTTGTTTACTAACATTTTAGTAAAACGTTAGAGACGTTAGAAAGAGATGAAGAAATGTCGAAATCATGACATCGTAAAAGCATGTAAAAGCAACTTAGAACATAAAGCCTCTACAACAGGTGGATGTGTAAACGCATAAACAAAACCAAAAAAGACCAGAAGGTGGTAATATCTACCTTTTCACAAATAATTTTATCATTGCGTTATCTGCCAGAGATAAAAAGGTTCACCAATGGATATCAAGGAAGACTCAAATGCTGAAGTAAGAAGCTCTCTCCCCTTGGTCTCTGAAAGTAATGAATGAAGCCAATCAGACCTGAAAGACAAAGTGGAGGCTCAAGGTACTTTAATCCCTCGTTGATCAATGAACAGGCTGGTTAACAACCGATTAAAACCCTAACCTAACGACAACGCAAGAGAGGATCGGGTTTTATAATGGTAGATATTCACATCAATATGTAAATAGTTTACATGAATACCTTTAAAATGTTCTTGGAATAACAACACATATTGTGATAGGCTTACCTACTTTGAGTGATGGAGACGAGCACATAAAACGTAATCCGTATTGACTGTTGTCGGACTCTAGATAGTGGTTGGCTCTCTATGTGATGTCACAAGTGCCAAACTTAAGTTTACTCAACGTTAATTATTGTATCACGGATGCTGCACGTAATTCAAGCACCTAAAATAAGATGAACTTTGAGGGAGAAAAAGTATACAGCTGTTATCCGCATCATCGATAAAAGCAAGAATTCTTCGATGCCAATCACGCAAGGTAGTGATAGAGTGTCACTTTGTTTTGTGAATATGAAATGATGTTGTAGCCACGCCTTGTCTTATTGGTAACAATAAACCCAGATAACAACATTCCTTATTGATGTCACTGATCTAACATGATTGCGTTTGCTTTGAATTTATCATGATCTTCACGTCGGAACCAGAAACTCATATTTCATTGACCATTTATTCTCCTTACTTAAATCCTTCGCCGAGATATTCAAGAAAGGAATGTCGCAATTTTCGTGTAACGTATGGTACTTGCACATGCAGTATTTTTCGTTGAGCCATCGTTACCTATTCCGCAAGATACAGGGAAATAAACAAGCGAAAGATTTTGTTTCCAGTAGCATGACATTATCCTATATACTCAATGTTTCTACTTTTAAGTAATTATAGATTATAGAGAAGAACCACGCACGTCATGATTCATGTTGTATATCGTATTTCATTTTTACTGCGTCCAGCTTGGCCGTCGAGGTATACCTCAATCTTTTACATCATGTCGACTGAGTACCGACTTCTTTGTTTTGATAAATGTGGCCTCTCCTTTTTATCTAGTAGCTTTAGAAGCCGCCTTTATCTAAACAAATTCACACCCTTTTCAATAACACCAATGGCACAAAAGAAGTGGCTCTCGTGAATGTTATTTTCTACGACTTGTTTTGGTCTGCTAGTTTCTTATAAATTCACCGTAAAAGCTTCCTAACTTCACTCCATACGATTACTGTGATCAGTGCATGGCGAAAACGTTTAGCAACATGTATCCGTTACTCAACGCAACAGTTACTATATAATCACAGAGAGGCTTAAGAAAAAGCTTGAACCAAATTATACCCTTACAAAACAATTTTATTTTTAATTTATCATATAAAACGAATAAAAGAGAATCCTAAAGAAGAGTGCAAACGAAACAATTAAATGCCTCTGAAATAAAGTTTGTACTTATGACGATCCCCGGATAATTTACCAACGTTTTTATTAATCATCTATATGTTTGATGGAGGCGCTTGTTTCCAGTGTGATTTGAAGACTCAATTTAATTCTGTTGTAGGAAATCCTAATTTGTTAAACTTAGGTCGAAAGAGTTTTAGGAAATTTCATAACATTTCAATTTGAAAGAGAGGTTTGGGCAAAATAATTGTACGGCATGGCCTTTGGTGAAGGATTTAAAAGGCGCTGAAAGTGTATTAGAAACGTTTTAAAATTGCTTTCATAGAAAAGCCCATTACTATGCCACGTGTGTACTGTATAGTATAAATAACAAGTAACTGGGAAAGCTCTCCAACATCATCATCTTTGCGATGCCGTGTGACTGGAATCAGAACTTGTTGTTTAAACAAAATGAATGCAATATAACATTGCCTTAAAAAACAAAAACAGATTTCTATAATTCAAGTATTGCCAAATGAGCTCAATGAGTGTCTCCGCTTCTTTGATAAAAGTACCTTATACGCTGCTCAGTGGTCACTGTCCAGTTAGAAAATGCCTTCCTTTCAAGATTATTTCTTTGCTTTGACGATGTTCGATGTTATTAAATTCATGAAGATAGTGGGTTAGAGATACCAAAATTAACTATTTTATAGAATTCCCGGGTCACTCTGCCAATTATTGTTAGCGGCAATGTCAATCCTGACAACCACATTAAAATGGGTCCATAACAGTGTTGTTAAATTTGCATAGCCTTGCCTGTCGTCGTAGCAAATAGTTAAATGGAATCCAAAATTTTATAGCCTTACGTAGATTGCTTTGATCTTATCTTCACAATCGTTGTTATTATTCTATGTCAGCTGCCACAATATTGAACATTTCAACTATCTGAGCATAATTACATTTTATAGATCCTCAGATAATGTTTTGGGAGTCTTGAAGCGTTCCTTTGATGTTATCACTTTCTATCAAAATCATTAGCTAGTTTTGATGCGTTTTGCCTCAAACCGTAAATGTTTTTACTTCATACGGTCACACCGACAGTAGTCAAAAAGATATTGATAATTCTTGTATCATGATATGGCAGTCTTTGACATCACAAATTTGACATCTTTGCATCTAATGACACTTGGAATCAAACCCTTCATTAGAATTCTTTGTGATCATAGAAGGAACCGCTATGTCCTCATTTCTACAAGACACACGGCCAGAACTGTTATAATATTGTTTGGTTTAAACAATATTTTATCGATGGTGACTCTATATAGGTGTCTGAAAATAGATATAAACATTTGACAGAAGATTTCTGACGAGAAGAAATAGGAGTGACTAATGTAATTCAACAAAGCATTTCAGGGTATTGTTTGATTCCATGAATTTGGGTCAGGTAAGAAACCACAACTTAAGTTTCCAATTCCTTATACCCAGCTAAACTATTTCAATCCTTATTAACATCGCAGATCTCTTAACATAATGTAACTCAGACTCTCAATATTTTGTAACTAGATAGTGATTTTATGGCCTAGAATTGTGAAATCCTTATGTAGTGCTCAAACAATGACCTTTTTGCTGTTACTTAACCAGGTGTTATCCATGACATCAATATGTGCTTACATAATTAATTAAACAATATTTGTAGTTCATATTTGTAGTATATTTGTAAAAAGTCTCTCTGGGCCTTGTTGTTTGATTAAAAAAGTCTAAGGGAGTAGCAAGGGCATTATCAGAGACGTCTTTATTGAACGTCGCTCCTGCTAGTAGAAATTGAAATCCTTAGTAATTAGTTCTTAATAACTGTAGAGGGACCAAGATCACTCCTGATTTCAAACTGAAACTCATTGGCCCATTGATATACTTCACTTTATGCCGTAACCTGGTTATATAATGGGTCACAACCGAAACATATCTTTAAATTTTGGAGGACGTTTAAAACTTTGACAGACTCGCATAAATATGTATGGAATTCTCTTACGTATGAATCCGTGACAGTTTTATATTGTTACTAATTGCCAGAAAATACTACCGATAGTCAGTTTTGACAACATAAAAACATATTGTCGAGTCGCAGTTATCTTTTTTGAGTTGACGTCTCTTTGTCATTTAGAAATGCATATCCAACTTCAATATTGTTGTCTTTGTTCATCAGAGAAAAGCTTATGAAAATATTCGGATTTAGTTTTTGAAGTTATAACAATTACTTGGCTAGATACTATAGAAAGTTATCACTACTAGGATTCAAACCCTCAGCACACATTTTTGGAGAGTTCCCCTTTAGCAACTGAGATATGTTAACCCTGAAGATAGTATACACTATTTCCCTAGTTGCCATCTGAGCTCCAAATAATCCACACACCCAGCTACCCGGCCAATCATTGCCTATCCAAACCAATTTAAAATTTGCAAAGTATTTCTTTAAAATAGAAACTGTAAATGGGAAGTTTCTAAAGATGGTAGAAAAATTTCAATATCCCCATTCAGACCATACTTTTGCGGCAATGTTTTAAGTCTGTGGTGCGCCTCTCGCCCATTACTCAAAACGGTCAACAAGTCCAGAACAATATTAGAATTTTTAAGATCACCTCATGAACCAAGGAAACATATTTTGAAATTCCTAGTAATCAACTGCATACGTTAAAAAAATTACAAACTTTTAAGAAATGAAATAGCAAGAAACATTCAATGTACCATGAAATAAGCTCCAGACGAACTGGAAATTAAATTCTCAAAAACAGCAATGTATCAAATGATATCCATATTTATTTCATTATGGAAAATGTGCAAATAGAGTTGATGATGTTAGAATAATATTCTAATTCAAATCACGTAAAGGAGGCTGAGGAAATAGGTATTACAATATTTATGGAAGGAAAGAAAGCTAAAGGTTGTAAGTGCATGTGCCCCAACATCAACCAATAAGTAAGAGGTTCCACTTTTTGTATTTTGATGTTGATGTTTACCAAAAATAGAAAATTTAGTGAAGGGTGTTAGCAAAAGAATATTTTTCAGTTGCTGGATGTTTTATTTCAAAGACAGGAAATGCTTACGAAGATTTGAAAGAAAATTTGGAACAGAAAAAATAAAAACTCATAATTTTTTATAGTTAGACACCACAGTCAATTCATTATTAAATGGCACCTTGTTGACCCACAAATTTGCACATAGGCTGACGTGGACATGTTTAAAAAGAATAGAAACACAAATACCAATGTAATTAAAATCAATTACATATTAGACAGAACATCCAGTCAGTCATTTGAGCTTAAATGTAACGGATTCAGATTACAGACCAGTATTAGCCATTAACTTAACAGAATTGAAGACATTCAAGAAAGTTGGTACAGTATCACAATGCATGTGTGGACATTTTCAAGGCTGCTCTGGGAATAGAAAAACAAGTGCCGTAAATCAGTCTCACTAATGATGAAATATCAAGGATGGCAAACGCATCAGCAAACCGTATTCAACGAAATTAATTGAGCCCTGTAATTATTCACACTATATTTTGAGAAAAGCCTTTAATATATACACAGAAATAAGATGGTAATTATAGTCTACCAAACATAAAATAGAAAGCAATCCTTTCACCATTCCTATATGACCATGTCTTTGCTGAAATCAGAAAATTATGTTAGCAAAGAAGAAGGTGATAAAGAGATGATCAGGATGCTCAAAAGAGTAGACTTGAAGCATGTCAAAGCAAAAAGTGATTTGCTATCCAAAAAGTTATGCTATAAGATATGAGCTTCATAACGATAGCTGGAACTAATAAAGAAGATTTTAAAATTTAAGAATGCATACAATATCTCTACTATCATACACTGCTTGAATTAGGGTCTTTTTAAAGTTCATCCATTCTTGAATACATTAGATTGGGCAACAAATTTAATATTAAAGAGAATTACAAGAAGATTTGCAATCATTTTTATCTCAATATTTCGCATCTTCACTAAGATACATATTCATGAGACATCGGTTCTTCTAAGTTTAGGAACAATGAGGCATGAATTTTTCAGT
>JAAAKM020000992.1:1936-15379 GCA_010016025.2 Alatinidae sp. Z8VKAUB7J3 | reverse complement strand
TAAGACAACACCAAATGTTACAAACAGTAGAAAGCACTAATTGCCCTTAGGAAGGGAGATCAGTAATACGGGGAGAAAAAAGAGGAAATATGAAGTGTTAAAGAGAGAGAAATATTTATTGTCGAGTAGAGAGAATTTGAATTTATTGTCGAGAAGAGAGGAGTCCCAATTTCTCTAGTGTTCTTTTCAAAAAAACTGAGATATGTATTGAAGAAGCCGTTAGGATGGACTTTAGTTTTAAAATTAAGAGGCTTTCATTAAGAAGGAGCCATCAGTAGAGGCTTGTGGCCGAAAGGTAAAGTTTGAAAAGTGTGTGGTACAGTCAGTGCAATGAGAACGAATACTAGAAAAAGGACGATTCGAGAGTTTTCCTGAAACACTCAGATGATCCAAGAAGCGTTTATGAATATGACGGTTTGTTTGACCAAAGTACATAGAACTATCTCTATGAGACTTACGACGGTATGCGACACCTGACAGGAGCAACCTAGGAATTACATCCTTGACTTGGACAAAAAACCATGAGACCACAGTTTTGTTATGTGGCTTCTGTTTTCGGGAGGAAACAGTGTATAAGAATCCGTAACTTTGCAGGAATGAGCTAAGAAACTGATCAAAAATGTGCTGGTATACGCAAAGTTAAATGACTTACTCGGTATGATATTTTCCAAGCGATTTTTGTTGCGGTTGTTTTTCGATCTCCCTGCACTTGTCTCGGATGCATACATATTAGGACACACAAGAGCAAGACGCTGAAAAGGAAAGTGAAATTACTAAGCTGAACACATGCAATAGAAGAGGGGAAGGGGAGTGCAACGCAAATAAGCACCTATTGAAAAATACATCAACAAATTACCCAAAATTTAAAAGGAGCGAAACATGTCTAGTGAAGCAACCACGAGGCGAGAAAGCGATCGAGGAAGGAAAGGAGAAAGATAAAGACATACAAGCAAGAGAAAAATGTTTAGTCAAATATGAAAAGATATGAAATACGATAACGAAAATGATTCATTTAAAAACTTGACTCAAGGAACTAGAGTGTGTAAGAAAAAAAGAATATACGCAACAACAAAGACGGTATACATAGGAGGAAGATTACGAGACATTTAAAGAATAAGAAAAAAGACTGGGAACTAGAAGAAATTGAACAATAAAAAGATATGGATGAAGAGGGACGTTGAAATGACGGACAAGAAGAGCAATAATAACATCACGGAAAAGGAAAAAAGCGGTATCGGATAACGAGGATGGGAAACTTGAGAAAGTAAAAGATAACAGCAATATGTTGAAGGACAAAAGACAAACTGTAAAGAAAATGAGCAAACAAAAGGAAGAAATAAAAAGTTACGAAAATAGTAAAAAGACAGCGCATGCGTAAAGGCAAAAAAGGAATCAACAATATTGGTACCTCAAATTGGGCCTCGTATCCCGTCTTGTTACCGCTTTTTGATTCTAATTTATTCATCCCCAAACGAATGTTGCCAGCTGATATTTCAGTTAGGCCGCACGTTATGGCTTCCAATACCGCATCATATACAAAGAGATATTGCTCCTAAAATACGAATGACAGATAAAGATGAGCCGCGAAATAGGTTATCTTCAATACCAATACCAACTCCACGGTTCCTTGCTTTGTAAAGTTAATCGCTTAAGTATTTGTGATGTCACAGAGTATTTCTAGTTTCCACACTGATACTCTACATCTAGTCCTTTCCAGCAGGCGATAAATGTAATGCTCACTTGAAATTCATCCAAACTCTCAGCAATTTCAGGTGTAAATCAAATCATGCCATGTGATACTATGTCATTACCGCCATGTCTCTAATGCGGTACATTTACCCCCCCCCCCTGGGATACAAAAGATCAAAGCAAAGGGGTATCCTTTTTACTATCGAATCAACAATTCAAAAAAATCGACAAACGTAAGACATTCCTTGAGTTAGTTCAAATTCCCAACGATGTAAGGTGTCAATCAAATTAGATGTTTATTGGATCATGGCGCTGACCGGGTGTACGTTTACCTCTCGGGGGCATGAATCATCAAAGCCGGGGGTACCCACTTTATTACAAATCAAGACTTCGTTGGGGTTAACCCAAACCTTAAGTTATATATAGGGGGCAATCAAGTCAGCTAATGCTTGGTTCAAAAGCACAAGCCCATCCAATTCTGATTGGCTCTTTTAAAAATTAAGTTGAGTTTTTTATGTTTCGTACGTTTCATTGAATAATTTGTGCCAATTTACTATGAGGAGGGTCACACAAAAAAAAGCATTCAAGTATACAATGATTTTGCTATTTCGTGCATTATATGGTCTTTGTTAATAATGAAGATCCTTTAAATGAAAGCAAAAAAGAATGCCAATAAGGGAATTCAAGGGCACTTTGTCCCCACGTGGGCGGGGACGTTTTAATATTGTACAGGGTATTAAACGCTACTAAAAATAATGACAATCACTAAAACTGACACCAAGTTTAAAAATAATTGAATAATTAAGCATAATTTCCGTTATCATAACTGCTTCCATTATTTTGTTTGGAATGACATATAATGATATTTTATACAACGAAATTATTTTGTTTCCAATGATATTAGTCATTAAAGCAAAACTTTAAAAATTTAAGTTGCGTCATGTGAGCAATGATCCAATGAGGTCACCCGGTCATATATTTTTTTACAAAAATGTTTGTACTCAGAATATAGCCAAATAGATGTGACATACATGTCTGTATAGAATTTTAATCTAATATAACAGATGCCACTTAAAATCGTAGCAAGTTCAAACAGTGGGAAATACCCTTTTTAAAGGAAAAGGGTTAAAAGATTTGTTTGCTTCATTATGAAGCCTAGAAATGTAAAGAAACTGATATCCCCATTACAGATCATCCGAGGGAGAGAGGCCCCCAAGATGCCTCAATACGTTAGATGGATGTTGCATAGTGTTCTTTTGGTCGTAATACATGCTAAGTATGTCCTTGCGAGGCCCAATTCTACCTTCAGGACATCCGTTCGATGTTGCTCTTCTAAAACACTTGAAAAGAATATGATAAAAATCCTCGTTAAGGGTATCCAAAACTTCGGAGATCCCAATAATAAATGATCAATTACAGTACGAACATACCTCAGTTTGCACCATATGAATTCTTTGCGAACGGATAAAATTAACATAATTGAAGATGTCAACAATCTTTTTGGTTTTGCAAAGTTCGATCATAGCATCTATGACAATAAATGTTCCAGTCCGACCAACACCAGCACTAGATACAAAAAAGGGGACATTCGATATAGAAATTATCTACATAGATCGATGATTAAGGTAATAACGAGGGGAAAACAAAAAGGGGTGGGAGGTAAAAATGGTTCAAGGTAAAAAATTTGGGAAGGAAAAAGGTTTCTGCAAAGTGAAATACACAGAATTGTAACAAACTAAATGCCAAGCAGAAATCATGATCTAATCATTACAATAAATGCCAGCCAAAGAATCTGTTAAATCACCAAAAACGAGAATTTGCTGCAGAGATTCGTAGATAACATTACTTTGGCAGTAAGGTGAAAGCCATCAAGTGAACTATGACGTCCGGTCGACTTAAAGTGTTCCAATACGCTGCACGGGTGTTCAGTTAAAATCTTATTTCCAATAAGAGCATAGATTCCTAGGGGTTCAGAGGCATGAATGTTTACGTACCGCCGGGTTTGATCTACGTACTGAGCATCGAAGATCTTACACTGAAATTTACAAACAACATTCGACTTCATCAACCGGAAAACTTTGTCTTTACGAGAAAAGCTTAAGATGTGACGGCTGGGTTTAGAAATAAAACGGACAAAACGATAAAATGTTTACATACGTTACGACAAAACTTCAGATAATCAATTTTCGTCTGCTTCTTGATAAATGGTTTTATTCCACCTGACAATTAGATCTTCTTTCTCTGAAGATGTCAATAGTTAGTCTGACGAAAAGTTAGTTTGGTTTGAATGAAGAAAAATATCAATCTGTCTTTCTTTGAAGAGCCCCAGCCTGGCCATTTTATAAGCACTTTCCAACTATTCATTTGTTTGTAAGTCCGTTAAGAATTTTGCAATTTTGCCTTCAAGACGATAAAATGTAACTAGAATTCGGTAGATGTCACATTTGAAGCAAACACGCATGTGCAAGAAATGTTTAAGATTGCCTACTACTGCAAATCTGCGACTTCTATTTAATAGTTTTGAATTGACATATAAATGTAGACTGAAGTTAGGAGAGGCGATCCAGCACAAACATAATTCTTGGGCAAGAGCTCTAACCTGTCGCTTGCGAAGTCAGGGGCACATGCTGTGTCAACTCGCTATCGCGAAGCTTAGTCATTGGTATTAATGTTACTCTAGGTCACATATTCAAGGATTATGAACTTTGTTGTACGTCACTAAAGAGAAGATGGCATTCCTTTGTCATACAAAGAGGGAGGGAAAAAACAATGATACTTAATCTTAATTTTGAAAAGAACACTAGAGAAATAGAAATACGTGTCACCACAGGTGATCGAACCCGTGATCCACGCTTTCGAGGCGTGCACTCCAACAACTGAGCTAGGTGACCTTCGATGTTAGAAAACCTTTATTTCTCTCTATTTATAAACGATTCCTCTACACTAAATCGTATAACTACAAAAGGTAAACAAAGGATGAATAAAAAAGATATAAAAGGAGACGATGGTATGATTATAAAACGAAATGCATAAATACAAAGCTTTAAAGTATTACTAGTTTCACAATTTACAGTTCACTTGAGTCCACTCATTATCACTGTACCCATAATTGATTCTAGATATTTATATCGTGTTACATATGTAAAGCGGATGTAAAAATCACTAGTTTCACAATTTACAGTTCACTTGAGTCCACTCATTATCACTGTACCCATAATTGATTCTAGATATTTATATCGTGTTACATATGTAAAGCGGATGTAAAAATCCATACCTGCAGTGTACTGCCACTGGATTTGATATACTTCCCATTGGGAACATATTTCGAATTCTCCTTCTCAAATTCAAGAGGTCTGTAGGGTGTTCTGGAACACCGTGGTCGGGCCAGCTTACAAAGTGGAAATGGCTTAGACTCCGGCTGCCTTTCGTCCCATCCTACAAAGTATGAACAAAGTCCAATAGATTGCCACTTAATCCACTAAGATTCTTGTACCATAAAGGTTCTCCTTGTCCACGTACTCACTAGCATATACAAATATATATAATATATATATATATATAAATATTCACAATAATAATAAAATTATTCCATATAATTCACTTCCTGTTCCTCTATTGATCACTAGGTCTATTATTCAGAAGAGTTATCCTCGTGTACCACTGGATACAATACTTTGTTATAATTGTATTAATGTACTCATTTGAACTCATATATCTTAAAGCTAGAGGAAATTGTGACGGTCATTTTAACAGCACATTCTTGTACGACTATTACGTAGAATAACGACACCTTTTAAAAAAATTATCTCCTAGCAACATAACCTTCCTTTGCCTACCTATAGATAGTGGTTTTGATGTACAATTTCAGCTAAAATATCTTCCAATATTAAATATTAATATCCCCTCCTCCAGGAACGTATCTCCCCCCAATACCACTGTAACTCACTAATACCTTACTGTTTATAAAAACTTTCCTGAAAACTTAACTCATAAATTGATATGTTCGTGGCATTGACGGAGCTCCGAAGGTATGTAAAAATGTTAATATCACACTTGAGCATTAGATAGAGAGAGGATTTTGAAAAACTTAGCACTAATTTTTGAGCAGCTCTCTTCCTTCCAAATTATGGATGAATAAAAAATTGACTGGTCCTCTTCGTCACTGTCATAATTTGCTTATGACACATAGTAGTGCCACCAAACAGGCTAACTAACAAAAAAGGGAAGCTGGGGCGTCCACGGGCAACACCCCTCAATTTAGGCTACGGGCAAAGAGGTATGCCTTAAGGCAGGCTTAACCACCCAGTAGGACCGCTTTTCACGAATTTTGGAAATTATGTCATCAATGAGAACAGATACTACACACGTTCCTTGCCGAAAGCCCGAAAGGTGACCATTACTGACACTGTCCTCTCAAATTAAGGATGAATAAAAAATTACCTTTTCTTCTTCGTAATGTCAATTGATGAAATACGGATAAGATATACATTCCTGTATGATTCTTTCCTTATTACACTTAATCTGACTTGACGTATCTGCAGGAAGTGTATAATCGCTAAATTCTATACATATTGCTTTTCTTTATTGCCAGATCCTTAACGTTAGCCACAATTTTAATTAGACACCAACGATTGGTACTTTACATCCATACGTATATGTTACCTATACCTATACGTTATAAATAAAAGTTCTACGTTATACGTTATAAATAAATGTCCTAAAAGTTATGTCTTAGATTATTTCATACGCCTTATTCGGTGCAACCTTACCCTTTTCAGCGTGAATTTCCTAATAGCATAATCTGCATACTTTTCCTCGCTCAGCAGCTCCACGGAAACCTCACCGTATGTTTCACGACCTTCGTCAGGCCAGTAGCGTTCGCACTTTTTCTAAAAAACAAACAAACCCAAGAAACCTAACTACAGCAAAACAAACCAGTTATGCTTTATAGATATTATTGGTTAACTTGTCTAGCATATATGTAGGTAATGGTTTTCCTGGCATGGTAAATTTGTTCTCTGGTGCAAGTTATTGGGGCAGCAAATGAGGTTGGCAGCTTTTATATATAGTCAATCCGTCTAAACGATGGTACATCTCGAGATCGAAATCGAAGCAATAATTACCATTTGAAAGACGATAACGATGGACCTTTCCTTAAGGGTCTACAACTTTCACATATAGTCCATACCCCTAGACAGTGGCACACCTCGAATCGAAACAATATTCGAAGCAACTATTACCATTTGAAAGACGATAATGATGGACGTTTTCTAAAGGTAGCCCAGGATAACACGTCTAAAGGCCGAAGGGTATCGGAACAAGTAAAACAGCTTGAAAAATAATTCTCTTTACACGAATGCGTTTTTGAGATTTATTGGTGAAGTCATTTTTAATAGCCAAGCAACAAACTACGTAGTCAGATATTTGAGGGATGAGTCAGAGGCGAGCAGCACACCTACAAAAGCTGTGCAACTACCTAACTGTTTTGTATTAGAGTCCAACATTTTGTTAATTTTGTTCCAATGTGTTTGGGCAATGCATAATATCATGAATGTTTTCTGTTTACTACATACCATGAGTACTACCAGCACAGGGGCCAAAATAAGTACGGCACAAGCTTTTTATAATATAGAGTGAAAGAAATTATAAAGCTACCCTCTAACAAAGTTTTGCTCAACATGGTAGGGATTAAAACCCATCCACTAGATTGTTAAAATTCTTAATACCAGAATATCTCATAGCTGATAAATCGAGGGCAATGTTTATATGTAATCAACAGTGAATACGGCATTAATGAAGTGATGACATCCAACAGTACTGCCCAAATGCATGAATAACTGTCAACAGGGACTCTAGGTACGATATGAATGAAGGTAAGTTGTGGATAAAGTATACGGTAGGGCAAACCAGAGACTAGAATGTCGTGAAATATGGCTCAGTAATGAATGATATACCACATACAGCTACTTTGTGAAAAACACACCTTTCCCCTCTCGACAAAATTCGTCAACATGACAATAGCTGGAACATTATAGTCCCAAATCAATCTCCAGAAGTCATCAATTGTAGTAGACGTTGGTCCTGAAATGTAAAAGAATGTAATATAAAGGTGTACAGTTATAACATTGTCTACAACTATGAAAGCCATTTTCCAAAAAAGGGACGCCTCGTCTGCTAAAAGACCTGAGAGGGAAAATAAGAGGTCTTGGAACGGCTGGCTGAAATAATTTGTTGGTTTTTAGAGGTTTTGGGGGCAAGTGAGGTTGTTATTACATTTTATATTTAGTGTGTTTCGATAGTAAAGATCCTGGCTATGTTATTGTTAAATTTATATCGGGTTTATCTATTTATCTACCCGTCTATGTAATCGTAAGATATGCCTTCTTAAGTAATATTCATAAAATGAAAGTCTTAAACACACGATGACTACAAGAACGACCTCTACTGTCTTGTAAAATATTTCTTGGGTGTAAAGATATGTAGTAAGCAATATTGCATATACAACGTATGAACAGCTTTGCTACTTTACTCCCTAGAAATTTAACCAAATGTGTGAAGAGCACAGTACACTAAAGTGGGAGAGTTACGAAATGAGCCTCTTTGCTGTACATCTTATATGTTGTGTCATCAATAGAGAAAATAGTAAGTATATGTATAAGGTAATATAAACACAAAAAAGCCAACAAAAAGGAACATCCTTGAGTAGAAAATAATATAAATAGCAACCTCATAAACAAACAAGTTCGCAAAAACAAAAAGAGAACACCCGGCAAACACCTCGAACACTTTGGTCCCGAAATTTCTTTTCATATTAAAGACAAGTCCCACCTATGATAACGTTAGATATAAAACAGTATAAAATGAGGAAGGTAGGTTAAGACCGATGTTCCAATTAAGTTGAAAACCTTGTTTGTATATTCATACCAAGACGTGTTCAGAGGAAATAAATCTCCGGACGATAGAAATTATTTTTAAAAATCTTATGATTACTTACTAGTTTAGAAAAATATAATATGTTAAAAATTGGAATCTATAAATATATAATAAATGCCACATAAGTTTCTACATTAAGCAGAAACGTGAGGATGTTCCTACCTTGACATGCAATGTACGATCGACGATTGTCATAACTCTAGAATGTATAAGTAGATGCTCAATGTTAAATTAGAAAACAAATTGGCAACAATTAAAGCAAACTTACAAAACCAAAATAGAAAAAAAGAAAGAGGAGCAAGAGAAAGGAGAAAAGGGGAAGAAATAAAGAAAAGAGTTATACAAAACTGAAAAGCAATATAACATAGGAGAGGAATAATGAATTTAGAAAAAGAAGACAAAGGAGCAAAGAGAACAAAAAGCAGCAGACCGCGAGGATACTAAACAAGGTGGTCGCGGGACGTCAAAAGCGACTCGGATATCTATTTTTTATAGGTATCAATGCTATTCCTCGTAAAATGTTACCGATTTCCATCTTTTTTGCTTGTATATAATTCAACGGCCCAATACGAATTAAAAGCAAGTACTTAACCTGGGCACATACCATAAATTACAGATCAAGCGCCCAGGACTCAAATAAGCGCCCATGCTAAAATAAACGCCCAGTTTGGGAAAAATATTTCTCACAAGTTTCCAGGTCCGAATAAGCGCTCAGGTCTGAACAAGCTGCCAGTATATATTGGAAGGGTGAAAAAGAAAAAAAACCTGTTCGAATTTTCTTTGACTTTCGACCTCAAAAACGTTTACATTCTCTCACAAATAAATAGTCTCTTTGACGTCATGTTTCAATCTATTCTATAGAAAGATCATGTATGTTTAGGTATCTGTTTTTCCTTTCCTTAATAAGCGCCCAGTCCGAATAGGCGCCCACCCAAAAACTTTTGTTTTTACATAAGCGCTGAATCGGTCATTTACGGTATATCAAGAATCCACGACATTGAACTGAACAGTGCTATAACTACAACTGGTGATTCAGACAAAGAAATATCAATTTATGCTGGCTAAAACAGCAGCTGTAACTGCAATGTTTCTTTTCAACTACCATTTGTCTGACATATAAAATGCAGAAATCTGATACGGGGGAAAGGGGCAATGTTATGCCAATAAACAAGTCATCGGAATATCTACTAAATAATTGAAGAAGTAGCAAATGTCAACATCGTGAAGT
This sequence comes from Alatinidae sp. Z8VKAUB7J3, assembly GCA_010016025.2. NCBI lineage: Eukaryota > Metazoa > Cnidaria > Cubozoa > Carybdeida > Alatinidae > Alatinidae sp. Z8VKAUB7J3. The sequence goes on along the minus strand of JAAAKM020000992.1, from coordinate 5,529 downwards.
TCAGCTTCTATACTTACATCAATAAAATTTGCATTGATATAATCAGAATATTGCGTTCCTGATTCGGGAATAAGTTTCACACGCGAGTGGTCATCTGCAAATACAAAAATAATTACTATCAATGCTTTCGTATTTTCCATTCAACAAGAACATACTGCGCTTAAAAGTTCAGTTTGTCACGATTTTGTCATTTCTTGAACGACTTGTAGCGATGTTCAAGTCCTTGACGAGCCATAGGTAACGGTCTTAAGTCACCTTAATGACCGTATCAAGTAAACCAGAGGTACTTGGTACCAGTCCTCGTAAGCCAAGAGTTTTGGGTCAACCTTAATATAAGAGGTGCTCTTGTTCTTCCTTTAGTGTATTCTTTTTCTCCTTCAAACCTAAAAGACACCCTTTCTTAAGTTGCTTGTCATTTTATTGTATTCTCTACTACATATTATATATCAGTTCTTTCTAGAGTGGAAATATTGAAAGCAAGGATCGGGGTGACCGGGTAAAATGTTCCTCCTCCAATAGGCTCCCAGGTATAAGAATGACATTACACGAAAACAAACGTCGCTTTACTAATAAACCAGTACTTTGAATGACAGTTGAACACCATCGTTACTTACAAGCTGCTATGTTGGCGAAGCGATTCTTCGGTTTGTTTTCCGCCGACATGGCATCCTCCCATGAACATTGTTGACCACCGTTCAAATTCTGTATCAAGGGGAAGTAAATAATACTTTGAATCAGTTCATAATAAACTTTCGTATAAAGTAATAGCTCGTTCTGACATCAAAAGCTAAACAATAACACGCCCTAAAACAGGCTACGTTTTGCTAGTGGTTAGGAATAGTCCCACGTTATAGCTACCCAGTCGATCTTTCATTTGTTGTTGTAAAGTAAGTGGTTGTTCGTAGATCACATACTACATATAACGCATACGAAAGAACGACACGAAAGAATGAAACAGCGGCCATAGTTTTACTACTGCTTGCTAGTTCCGTTTTCGAAGTTGTTGTACATTACACCGTACTTTTTCGACGGACAAAGAGTTATTGTTGTGGCATCATTACAGTGGTTATTCATTAATCCAAGCTCTCATTCATCCGGACTTCGATTATCCGGTCTTATGGAATTGGTCTGAAAAAGTTCAATGCAGAAAATCAGATAAATGGTCGTCAAATTTGTCTGGCCTCATCATCCCAACACAATACACGTGGAAACCCATTTATGAATTCAAGCTTGCATCACACGCACAACAATCCAACGATTATACGAGGCAAAATGAGTGAAGCCAACAATCCACCTGTATTCTTCACCCAAATGAACATATATGTAACATTTTTGTAAAAAGTACCACAGTGTCCTTGAGCAGCCTAACAGCAATAAGTGCTCTTTTTTCGTGTTTTCGTTCATTTGCAATTTTGCATTATCCGAACTGATTTTTAAATTCTGTGTACCACGCAGGCCGGATAATCGAATAACCATTGTATTTTTTTAATAATAAATAAAATGTTACATAAGATTAATACGGTTTGGCTTTTAAAAAATAGAATTATTGCAGCAATTTATAATTTCACGTTTTAAACCCTTGCCTTGATGCACAGGCATCTTTAAATTATGTAGATTTTATATACTATTTATTTATTAGATATCATAAGTCTCTAATATTATACATATTTCATTATTTCGCTAATGAGATTATAATCAAATTAAAACTTTGGGTTAGCGAATGTGTGTTTTGACACAGGATGACAGTGATGCATCACCAAAAGTTTAGAGAGCAGTAGTGCATACCATAGTAGCAAAGGGGCATCATTTGCTGTTAACCTCACCATTTACGTCATCAATGCAGTTGACTTTACACGTAATGTGGACCAAAATTAGAGAGCACTTTTATTGTGTAGATACTCAGGTGACTTTCTTACGTTCCGTATATTAGCAAGATCGAAATAAACAGCATATTAGCGTTCATCCCTTACCGAATATTCTTCGCTCATGGCGTAATGGCTATCACGTTTAAGCAGCTCACTGTGTTTGGCGAAGGCCTGGACGGTAATTGAGGGGTACCTTGAATCTTTCAGAACTGAGGTAGGCGGGGGTGCACGAAGAGACCCTAGGAAATTTAAAAGAAACAAGAAAACTTTTACCAACTAACACACAACAAAGAATAGGACTGATTCTCCAATCTTTAAAAGTTTTCCGGGAAAACATTTTCCGGTTTTAATGCCACCCAAAATAATCGCCCATTAAACAAACGTAATGAAGTGGAAAGGTAAATTTAGACGACAATATATACATTTATGACCTAAAGAACATTTAATTTCGGTACAGACTATTGACTCTTAAAACCTCATCCTACTTAACTGTCATGCAAAGTTGTTCTAAACCATGCTTCACCTAGTTTGAATTCATGTTCCATGCGCCAATTGTACCAAACAGTGTACATCTCCCCTTACTTTTGAGTTTCACACGAGCAGCGTGCAGAAAATAGTGTTCCTTTTGCGAGTATGTGTAGCAAAGTAGCGTAACTGTGTCATACATGGAGTGGAGCCAAGATGAGCTACCAGAACCGCTTGCCTTTGTGCAAACTGTTAAAGACAAATATCTTTCCCATTCCATTATTCTATGTTGAACCATTTCTTAACCTTCCTATTGCCTAATCCTTCGAAATAGAAACCCTCGCTAATTACTTAGCAAATAATGACACTTTTTCGTCGGAAAATAGAAAATTCCGGTAAAATTTTGTGGTAAGACACAAAAATAGCTGGAAAAGGTTGTCACTTCTGTCTTATTTACGCAATACGTTAAAAACACTTTTCCCATGTCCCATAACTAATTAAAGGTTTTTATGTAACTGTGCACCATGGGTAAAGGCTTTTACCCTGCAAATGTCTGGAGGTTCCATGGTATCAAAGTGACTGCAATTGGTGTGACTGTTATGGGCCCATACATATTTCTTTTAACCTTGAAATTAACAATCGATAACAATAGAAAACCAAGATGATCTTTGGTATTGGATTGAAATGCTCGTAAGTAGAATTGAAACGAAAGTAGCTTGAAAGAGGGTGTCTCTTACAGCAAACTGTTTGTACGGCCTGAATATCGCTTTATGCTTTTAAGACGCCCAACCTTAGAACAAAAAGTATGATATACTTAAGAAAATTTAGATAAAGATAAAATGTATGCTGAATTGTAAAAGTAACCATATTCTTCTCTACCGTTTACAATGCTTAAAAAATTTCAGCACAGATATTAAGATAACTGGACACCTTTGAAATGTGGCTTTAAATGGAACATCCCCATATAAAATGGCCAGACAGAAATTCAAAGTAAGACCTTCTCAGAAACACAACTGCTGAGGCATGTTTGCCTTTTGGTATAGCAGCAAGAGACAATTGTAAATTCTTAAAACTAACACGAGAAACGATGAGTCACAAAACCTTGTCTTACCGGGAAAATCCCACGAAAATCTAAGATAAACGTGAGGGGGTTGGGCAGAGCAAAACATTCTTCAGACAAGAAAGGAGATTGTTACCTTACGATTCATTTAAAGGTATAGGTTTCAGAGAACTGCGTGAGGGGGGGGGGGGACGGGGGACGAT
>JAAAKM020000990.1:0-15381 GCA_010016025.2 Alatinidae sp. Z8VKAUB7J3 | reverse complement strand
TTTGGGTTTAGTAACTCGGTGAATAGGATCAGACTTTGAGCGCTAAGCATCCACTGATGTTAAATGTTTTCCGCCATACAATGTCTATATACTGCAAGATAGGGTAGTCTACCCGATTTCTCTTCCTTGGCAATGTTGGCGCTACAAATGAGGGGTAGTTCTGGGCAGTGGCGAAGCCAGGTTTGAAGACATGGTCCGGCTCAGTAGTGTACGAGGCCCGTAGCCCGGGGAGGGGGGGGGTATTAGTGGGCGACGCCTACTCGATAAAATTTTGTTTCCTGTTGAGATATTGTTAAAGAACTTTTCAGGTTTAATATAAAGTCAATGCCTTAAGGACGTCGGTTATAGTAAACCAAACTTACAATGTTGATGTTCTCTTACATCATCATACGTGGCATACAATAGTAATCATTAATACTTCATCGTAATTTTCAAGCTCCATAAAAAATTTATTGCCTCTCCCCTGATAGCTCATCGAACCCCCATTAGGCGTGGCTAGCTACGGGTCTGTGGTGTACTTGATGTAATCCCCTACTTGATGCAATCCCCTTACAAAGAGGTCATTTACACAGTCGGCCTACTGATTCCTAAAAGTTCATTCCCACTAATATGCATTTGCAAGAACTCATTTTCTGTACTTGCGTTTGGGAGATAACTCCTTAGAAACCAATTAACAAAGAGTATTTTAATTTGGTGGAATGGTCAGATTCTTTAATTTTTGTGTGAAGGTGTTGATTGATTTTGATTGGATGATGAACAGTGGAGCATGAAAGTAGTGAAGTAGTAGACGGGGGTAAATACATTTCATTGTCCAAGTCAGCCTTTCGCTTACAAGATACTAGTTCGCTGAGAAAGAAAAACGAGATCATTACAGTGTAGTCCCCCGTTCTTAAAACGGTTGTCCTTGTCTCTTACGTAAGACAGGCAGTTTTAATTAGGCCTGCGTAGACGGCATGGAACAAAGGCTACTTCTGCCTCCTCCAGCCAATCATATGGCTAAATCAGCTCGAATCCGTGACGTTGGTCAGGCCGAATGTGGGAGAGCATGACCCTTCTCCAAAGGCTAGGAAAACATCGAAGTACTTGGTAGAGAGCCATGGTAATGATCTTCGATGTGTTCAAAAAAATGTGTACGTGTGTTTGTATTGGCTTTGGGTGGCCTAAACATTATTATTGTGACACCGAAAAGTTTAATTAGAAGGAGGGGCACTGAGAAGACCCTTTTTACTAATTTTTGGTTGAAATTTTTAGGTCAGGCTGGGCCTGACTAGCCTGCCCTCTGACTTCGCCACGGGCTCTGGGCCTTTTTCACAACCGTGTAGCAAAACATTTGGAAATTTTGGTCACTTCGTAGCAGAACAGGTGTTTAATCGCATAAAGGAACAGAACTTTGGCGGACTTTAAAGGAACGGGGTACACTCGATTTCTGTAAATTATAGAAACCGAATAAATGGCTATAAAATTTAAGGGCATGATGTATAATGCATTAAATAGGTATCAATGGATAGGATTTTATTCAGAACAACAGCTTATTGTTAGAAGAGTACTACACATCAAGGTCCTGTGAAAGTATAATACTCTAAATTTTTGCAAGAAACACAACTAAGCGCTTCTACGAAGCACAAACGCATAACAAGGTTGCTCCATTCAAACACTTAAAATGCAAATTCTTCATATAAACGAAATTACTGCACAGCTAAATGAGCTTGGGTTTTACAAAGAATTAAAACAATTTTGTACAAAATTTCAGAAAGACATAGTTGGAAAAAATACTAGAGGGGGCATGCCTCTCTCCCCCTCCCCATGCTTCGCAGGGAAAATTCGTACTCCGTTTCAACGAAGTCCGTCCTGACCATAGATTTATTAGTTCGCGAACTAATAAAATCTAGGGTCCTTGACCGCAATGCCCGTGTCCATGGCAAGAGCAACATGGAAACGAGGTCGGAATCTTCGTGGAGAGGGCAAGCACAGACCAGAAATGGGCGAAGCGTTCTAAACAAACCGCCACCTACTCATCATACTCTTGCCATTCTGCACTGTTGTTATGATCATTGATGTTTGCATTGACAGCTTTCATTATTATGTAAGTAATAATCTATGAGATGGCGACAACGAAACTACTTGGTGTTGCACTTAAGAGTCTTTGCGACGAGAATGAGGGAGGGGAAATAAATATTCCCAATGGGGATACAGTAATCGGCAGAGGACCAACGTTCCAAGTAAGCATGTTAATTTAGAGTGTTTGTGTTTACGAGAGTAAGGAATACTTTTAAGCTGGCGGTGCTGCATATATAAATTACCCTTTAATATAATTCACCGATGTATGCCTTTTTATATGCCCCCCCGGCCCCGCGTTTATTGTGTTACTGTGCAGTGACAGTGTACTGTACTACTTGCCCAACCCCACATGATCAACTTGTGGTAAAATATCGCATGGTTCCACTTCTACTACACCAGTGCCGTTGCTCATCGTCTCATCTTGATGATTATTGTCTCCACCAAGTTTACGTTCAATTTCCTGCATTTAAAAGCAGTCTTGCATGTGTTCACCTCTAGTTTGTTTAATAGAAGTCGCTGTGGGCAGATGTCCTTGTACTATATAGGCCCACGCTATACACATTAGTTATACACGTTATGAAACCTTTTCCTTCCCACAAATCCCAAAACCTTTTCCTTTCCCACAAATTCCGGCAAAAGAACAACTGGTAGTAAACTGGAGTGTTAACGTTAACTGAATCTAATCTTAAGGCTAAGTGAATCAAAACATATAAACATATTTATATCTTACGTATAACCCTCGATCTGTTTTGAGGTCCATGAGTTCGAACAAAAACGTATGGTACCCTCGAACTAGGGGGAACAGAGGGGGTCTCCAGTTCAGCCTAGGGCACCCCAGCTGCTTTGGGAACTCTTTCATCCCAATTGATCTTCCAACTGACTTCAAACGAGTTCAGCCTTATGTATATATATTAAAACCTAAAACCACATTAAAATATACATTAAAAACTATATAAAATGATGTAAAATGCCTTGAGGTGAACTACAAGCTTTGGGTTAAAAAACCTTTATCTAGTAAACAGACTTGGAACCGTTGCTAAAACTTAAATATGAAATGAACAAAGAAATACATAAAATTCCACTGATAGTACGCTACAAAGAGAAGAAATAACTCTATCTGAATATGTGTTGCTGAAATTGGGACTTCTTTGCAAAGGATCTTTGGGGATCTGGAAACAAGCACTAGTAAGTTTACTAGTTATGTTTTAGTAACGAGTGAAGGCATGAAGGTTTTCAGTGCGAGCCACTACTTCTGTGACTGATCCCACCAGAAACCTCATCTGACACTCATCAACCTGTGCAGAGGTATGAGCCCCCAGGACCTTCCATACCTTTGAAGCTGCTTATACTGCTGTAGGTGTTGCTAAAGGGGATGGCAAACTGAGGTCCTGGAAGACCCAACCCCCTGGCACCCATGATTGATACGTGAAAGCTCCTACTGCAGGGTGTTAGAAATAGTTGCTTTCTAAATTAGGGTTATTTCTCTCTCATTGAGACCGTTTGATGCAAACGTTTGCAACTAGTATTGCCAAAATGCTTCCTTTTCACATAATTTCGTCTCACTGTTGGCCGAGTCGATCAGGGAAAACTGCCGATCTGATTGTCCCTTGTGATCAGATGTGTTGGAAGTTGGCGTGGAAATTGGCTTGGGGTACGTTTGCTTGTGTTCATTGTTTCTTGGGGTTTTTTTGCATAATTTCTGAAGGACAACTTGTAATTATTAACTCTCATTCTAAATGCTGTTTTAGTGCTCCCTACATATTGAACACCACATGTTTTACATTCTAGCTTTCTCCCTATATACGTATGTTGCTTTTCTCCTGGTTGGTATCTACAAGCCATGTTTGGTGGACCCAGGGCTATCAATCTATGTTGCTCTTCTCCTAGATTGCTTGACCAAATCCATGCACAGTTTCAGGCTTGTAGATACCCCATTTCATCCTCACGGTGGACCTGGGGGCATGTGAAATGTTACATACCTCAAAATTTTGGGGGTTAGATGAGCCTCAGGCCTGGGCTACCCACGGCTGCACTGGGGGTTACTTTATCCCATAAGATCTTAAGTAAATTTAAGGCGCAACATCACCATCAACAAGGCATGGGGTTAAGAACTCCCAAGAAGTTGGACTTGCTATCAGACACCTTCTTTCCCATGGCCACTTCTATGTAGTGTGCTTAAGAGTTAATTCTTTTAATGGCCTCTTTTTCCTTCTGCCAAACTCCAAAACACAGAACATTGTTTACCAGGCAGCCTCTTGGTCAACAGTTCTTGCAGTACGGAGTTTTATATTAATAACACTTTACATACACTTAAGAAAAGTCAATGTTGTTCATTATCAGTTTTCTACCTGGAGTTTCAACGAAAATATAAGAACTTGGATCCTTCATTCTTATAAGTTTATATCAGTCTTATTGCCAGCTGTTATGATAATTTTCAATGCTGTGCAGTTTGTGCTGTTCCATGTTGATCTTACGACTACAAATGTTTTTTGTAAGATTTCAGATAAAAGAGTGTCAAGATCTCATGCTATTATTACTGTCAAAGAAGATTCTGTTGAGATAAAGCCAGTAAGTTTTTAAATATTTTGTACATAATTGCAAACAAATATTTTATTAGCTTTACATTTTCCGTTAATAGCATTTTGTGACCAATTCTCAATGAAAATATGTCATATGTAGGTCAAGCCTGTAGTCGTTTCAGGCTACAGGAGAGCTAGGCCTCTCTTAATTTACCATCAGCCTTCAAATTCTACTTTCAAAATTCAAAATTCAATAAACATCCCTTAAGCAGTTGCAAGGCCCCACTTTCAGAATAAACCCTCAAATTTTAAAGCCTGACTATGTTCTTGGTGTCAATAAATATCCCAACTGATTCCTTTCCAATTTCATGATTTTGACCCTTAGCATTTGCTTTTTTCAGTGTATGACAATATCATGAAAGAAAAAGGATCATTAATTTGTTAATCATCAACTTAATGGAAGGTTGCTGCTAAGTTATCATTGGTAACATACTGAAGTTTCAGGCAATAACATGAAAATTGAATGTATCAAAAAATGATAGTTATAAAATTTCTACATCGACAAAATTCAACCCCCTCATCAATATAATTACCTTCACCTATATTGGCAACCCCACACAAGCTCTGACACTTTCACAACCCCCACCTATGGTGGCAGTTTGGGTAAAAGTCTTAGCCCCCCCTAATGGTATGGGGGAGTGTACACTATGCACATGAGACAAAAAGGCAGAGTATTGTGCATCAGTCATTTCTTATAAATGCAAATAGTATCGTTTGTACCTATCACAGAATTTTAGATGATTCATTGATTTTGTTTTCTTAGCTTCAATGTACAAACTTACAGTACCCATGTATTTGATTTTCCCATGTCAAATTACTACATTAAAATTTTTTTGTATATATCTTTATAAAAAGAACAGTAGAGAAATAGAAAATATGTTGATGATAATATCTTTATGAGTTGATTTGCATTGTAAATACAGTGAAGTTATTATCATAATTATATAATGTAATATTTTATAAAAAAACATTTATCCCATCTTATTGTAAGTGTCTAGGTGGTTCATTATCTACCAATATATGAAGAAATGGTGTAAGACATAATTGTATAATCTTTTCTTGTATGGCAGATTCATAGCAATCCTACATTTTACAAAAACAGTCAAGGAGATAAGTATGTAGTACTTCCCAAAGACCAATGGAAAAAACTACAGGACAAAGATAGGATTTCTCTTTTGCCAAATGATCTAATATTTGAGATGAAAGTTGATGTTCAGGAACAGATTGGAAGGAGTGGTATTGAGAAAGAAGAAAAAAGTACAAAGCCTACAAACTCGACCAGCAGCAGTAGTGGTACTGATGGAGGTATTATTGTTTCAACAATGATTCAGCAAACAAGGTAATTTTAGCCCTTTTCTATAATTATTTTATTGTTGAGACTGGAAAAATGATAACATCTTAAACAAGTTTGAATGATAAATATATATATATTTGGTATAAATATATATATTTGGTATATATATATATTTGATATATATATATATATATATATATATATTTGGTATATTTAATTGTGCTAAAATTCATGCACCAGATAGTTAATTACCTTTCTATATACAAAATACAACCATGCCTTCAGAGGTTTATCAAAGTATGAAACATCACTTTAATTATGATTGTTGTACATAATAGACTTATATATATAATTTATGTGTGAATGCTGTTCTGTTTGAAAGCATTAATAAGAGTCCCCGTAGTTTATGCAGGACAGGTATACAATTTCTGCTGCTAGCACTAAACAACAGTTTTTCTCCTAATCTACAATAATGTACCCAGCTACTGCAATGAACACAGTATCCATAGGGATAACAATGATACTCCAAAGATGAAGTCGATGAGATAATGCAATGTCAGAGATAAGTTAAAAATTTTCAAGTGATGGTTGATTTATACTTTCAGTAATCATTTTTGGTTCATACTGTGGGTGATCATATTTACATTCACATACTATACTGGTACCTCTGATTGGCAAATATTCTAGATCTTTTATGCTATTGACTGATATATACAAAGCTTTAAAATAATGGGACAAGATGGTTGCTGGAAGCGATGGAAGAAATCATACATGTCTGAAAATGTCATATCTGAATTTCATCTGTTCAACTTGACAAAGGATTACATGTACCTGGTACTGTATGTTATGTTCACTGTCTTTAAAGTGTTGCACAAAGACATGGCTTCAAGACTCCAGGATCTTCTACGATTGTAAAGTGTATTTAAAATACCAATACCATTTGAAATGCAAGACTGGATTAAAAATCACTTTCAGTGCAAAACAATACAAACTTTGTGTATCTTGATTTGATACAAACATAATTCCCTTTGTTTTAGTAGTATTAGATATATACTCCAAGAGTGCAAGGGCCTTGTTAAATTTACTCTAACCTTTAAATTGGAGTCCCTTATCCTCTCCAGATACTTGGAGACACCGTTTGCCGCTTATTGTGATTCTGTCCTTCATTATAAGTTGTAATGGAAACATAGACTGATAAAGACAGGTTACAGACACAGACACCTTTTGATTATCTTTTACATTCACTGGTATGGCTTGGGTTATAAGGGGTCACACGAAAGTATGTCCCACAAATATTGTTCTATAATAAAATTAATTGACATTTGCATTCTAATTTCAATTCATTATTTTCCTAATGAGAGAAATTCAGTTTATTTTGAACCCTCACTTATTTTGATCATATACTCTGTAAACTGAATTCTTTTTCTTTAAGTGGAGAATTAAGCTCTGGAGGAATAGAAAGGAAAGAAACTGTAATTACGAATAAAAATATTACCTCTGACGATCATGAAAACATGGAAAAAGTAATTCCAGATGAGAAAGTGGCAGATAATGTTGATGATGTATCAAAAAGAGATAAATGGGAAGCAAATAATGGAAATACAAATCAGGCTTCAACAGATAAAAGTGAGTAACTAAACATTCAACTACAAATGTTCCAATTATTTTGTAGTTAAAACTTAAAGCTAGCTAGGCAGGCAGGGTTATCGTTACAACTTAGATAAAGTCATAAATAGAGACAAGTGACAGCCGATGAACAATCAATTGTGTTGCCCTTTTGCTCAGTGCAGTAAAAATACAAGTAACTATAGTCATTTATTTTAAGGCAAGCAGTTGCTTCCAATGCAACATGTAGGGAACTATGCTCTAAAGTATCTACTTTGGAGCCCTGAATAAATAAAAGGGATGGCTAGAGTAATATGAATGGGATTATTGTCTAGCCCTTGTCACGAGACATATGTTGTAGGTATATGACACTTAAAAAAAACTTCTTACCTCTCATTACTTTATGAATATCATTGCCTTCTTTTAGACCTTGGTATTTTAAAATTATTTCTCATTTTAGTTGTATAACATTGTTTAAGCCTGTTAAAGAGTCCCATAAACCCACATTACTTCACTGAGTGCACCCCCCCCCCCTTGAAATGGCTTTGGTGCAGTCAGCAGTTACCTTTAGATATCCCTTTTCTTGAGCAAACTTTCAAGCTTAGCATTATTTTCAAGTAATCATGGGCAGCAAGCATATTGATTATCATGCATAAGGTAGCACTGACAATCTTCCCGTTGTTACAGAACGCATACAAAATGCCTAAAGGTTTTGGCTAATTACACAAACATTTGCTATTTCCCAAATAGTTTCCTTTGGAAGGTAATAATTTCCTCTCGAAGGTAATGGGGGAGCTTTAGTTGCTTTATTGCTGATCATTCTTTATAATACGGCTCCATTGTAGCTGTTTTCAAGGACATGTCAAACAAGAAAAGAGTTTTACCATCCTGGATGTCATCATCAGCCTCAAGTAATGATGAACCTGATTTTAAAAAGAAAAGAAAGACACCAGCAAAGCCTAAAGCAAAAGTAGAAAAAGATGATGACGTCAAAACTGGCGTCAAGGTAACGCATGTCTTTGTTAAATAATAGTGCATTTTAATCGGAAATGAAGGCAAACTTTCTCAAAAGTTATTGTTAGATAATGTATTCTGAGATATCCCAGGTGGTGTCAGGATTTAGTATTTGACGTTTGATAGACAGGTAATGTATAAGTAGGTAATGGATTCACAGACCTAAAGTAAATACATAAATGAATGTATTCTCAATCCGTATTCTATTAGAAACGGAAGTTTATTCCATTTAGACTAGATTTAATTAGATATTATGATTACTATGTTGAAAAGTCTGTTCATTTAGTTTGCATTTATAAGAGATAACATTGCCAATGCTTTGGAAATCATGCCAAAATTACAAAGAATATGAAAATTATCGTGCTCTTTTGAATATCCCGTTCCTGTCTTATATTATTAGACTTCCATGGACATTTGATTTTTTATTACGAAATACTGTTGTTTAGCCTATTTTCAGTGGACATAAAGAAGTCTTTAATAAGGCCAGATGCTGTTGATAATACAGTTTCCTTATTGGCGTATTCTCCTAAGCTGTTTGTCTGTGGCAAGAAGTAAAGCAAGTAGCCAATAATACTAAAAATTGACAAATTTTACACTATCACGGGATGGAGTGCTTTTTTACCCTAACTTACAGATTCTTCGATAACTCTTGCTTCTATTTGGAGTGCTGTAATGTTACAACATCATTTCATTTAGGCTAAGGAAGAGGTGGCCCAGTCCAAGGAAACTCCATCGAATAGGGCCAATGCACGACTACGGCATGATGATACAACATCACAGCCTTCGTCTGTGTCAACAAGTAATGTTATGGCAGATTCAGCACCTCCTAACCCTGCTGGCAACACTGAGGTCAAAGACGATGATATCCTTCTTCTTATTCGAGTTGATAAAGAGAAGAAAGAGGTTTCTGTAGCGCCTGTTTTTCAGCAAACTACTCAAACTTCGCAAGCATCGACAGCTGCCAACGCAGTTGGAGGTGGAAAAAGAGGGACAGGGGACAGGAATCAGAATGTGGTAATAGTATTGTTTGTAACTCCTTGATTCATTTTTGTAACACCACAGAGGAGTTAGACATAATAAAGCCATTGATGATCACTCCTTGGCCACTCGTTGATAGCTTCATATCGAAGATCAAAAATAATTATTTATTCCTCAAATAGACAAATTTGAAAAAGTAATCAAAGTCGTATTAGTGTTGCACGTCTGTAAATTTCAGACAAAACTGCGGTTCTTTTTGCTATTGCCTTTATCGTCCTACCATGGTTAATATTTACGTCAGCTTACGGCTCGACTTACATTAATCAAGTCGTCAGTAGCCCATGCTGTGTTTGGCAGTTTTAATTTATTTTAACCCGGCGTCTGTTTATCACAATCCAATAAAAGTTTTATCCATGATGGGCTTTCCTCTTCGAAGCTGCAGAACCCTACAATTTGGAAAGCTATCCTGTCCAGCATTACAAATCTGCCCTATTCATCGTAAAAGCGATGGGAGGGTTTTTAGGAATTCACGGCCATCTTTATTGAAAGTATGGAGGTTCGTTTTCGTCGGCAAATGTTATAAAAGTATCCAGCACGCCTTTTCCTCGTAGATGTGTTACCATGATTATTAACTCAGCGTTTTGTGCGACAGTATATTTCGTATGTAAGATTTCGAGAGCGTTATCACCACGATACATAATGTCGATCTCACCGCACCTGCCCGCTTGTATTACCCTACGTCTTTTTGATGCCTATTGGAATGAAGTAATTATCCATGCTCTGTGGCTTATTGGGGGTTACGGGGATTAAGGACAATACCTGACTTTCTTTATTTTTCGTATATGTCAATGGGATTATTAAGAATTTCTTTCTGTTGCGTCTCAGCTGCGTTCATTATCTACTGAAAATTAAGTAGTATTTCCCCTGCATTAATGCTTTGGTTTCTTCTGTAGCCCATTGTTTTTGCTGCCGTGATCCATCTGAAGAACAAAAATTGAAAAGATTATAGAGAAATAGTAAATATGTCAGCACCGACGATCGCCCCTTTGTTTTTCTATTTCTCTAGTATCTTTTCAAAGCTGACACTTCAAATCTTATCTTCTCAATGATACCTTCTACGTTTTTGTAAAGATGATTTCCATTCTTACTATATATCAAATCTAGTTGAAAGCCTCTTAATTTGTTCTTAAATTGTTTTTCTTTTTCATAGGCACCTGCAGCAGCGACCAGCACCGCAACAACAGCTTTGCCAATTTGCCCCTATGGCAGTAAATGTTACAGGTGAAGCGAAATTTTTCTAGTCCTTGTTGATTGGTATCTCAGTCTACGCCTTTGCATGTAACTTCCTTGTAGATTAGTGTACCTGAGTTGTTTTTGTTCTTCGCCTTATCCCTGCCATAGAGTCCGGTACACCTTGCGGGCTTTGGTGTTTCGTGCACATTAGGGTTGCAAATATTGTTACTCGAGTCTTTCGGAGCACAAAACGCAAACGTTTGCGAAGAGCACGTTGATAGTTTTATTACTAAGTACCACTGAAGTGTTCATTCCTTAAAATTAGTTAGTTAAAGGTATCTGCTATTTTATTTTCTTTATTAGTTACTTATTTAACTTAACTACTTATTGTTTATATTTCGGTATCTTTTCTTTATTCTTTTCTTTCATTGATTATTTTTCGTTATCTTTAAGTAATTACATTTGGTACTTTATTTCTTTATTTCTTAGATGGCTAACGTATTTTTACTTGTCTTGTATTTATTTCTTCTTAAGGAAATTTCTTTTAAACTTATTTGTCAAGTAATCAAGAACTCTTCTCTGCTATTACTTGATTATCAAGCAGGGTAAGGGTGAAGGTTTCACAAATCACATTTGTTAGACTAATTTCCTACTCCTACGGTATTTACTGTGTCGAAGGGTAAAATAAGATAAGAAATTAACATTGATTCTATAGACCATCTAAGACAGCCAAGTTGTATACTTAAAAGCTAAAACGGAATTGTATTACGATTTGTTTACAGACAGAATCCAGTGCACTTCCAAGAATATAGTCACGTTGAATCTAAGGGAGATGTGGGAAGCACAGATGACAGTTTGCCAGAATGCCCTTACGGGAGTCGATGTTACAGGTGAAGATTCACATTCTTACCGGTCGTAATTATGTATGATCGCACCACCATTCGCCTTTTTTCTATTGTGTTTTTTTTCCAGGAAAGGGGAGGGGTGAATGGTAGGGGTAGTGTTGCCTACTAGCTTGTCTTCATCGCTACTTTGGAGGTGCTGAATGTTTCCTAGGGTATTTACATCGCGCTCAAGATGCGTACAGAAGATTGATAAAATTCTGGCTTCAGAACCTATCAGCGTAGCGAAAATTATTTTACCTAAGATATCAAGCTAAAGGGGAAACCACACCCACGCAACTTGCAGATTTTAAATTTTAGCCGTGAAATCTTTCACAAGTTTCCTCTCTTTTAGTGATGCTGACATGCCAGAGTATTGGGGAAAAATTGTGGAGATGGAACATTTTAAGCCCCCTAAATTTAAGTTGCATGTTTTGAAAGGCGCTGTCTTGCCATAATCTGCCGTGTGTAGTGAGCCCCCAAACAAGTGAAAGCTAAGAGAGATGTGATGAACTTGCCCATATCCACTCTACAGGGGTTGACATGACCGTACCTACAGGTGATGGATCGGATGATGTGGGTTCGATGTTCTTTCCACAATTACAATATTGTGATTATGCCTTTCAGAGTGTAAGTACTAAGTTGCTTTTGTATATTAATTTTACAAATAGGAAGAATCCACAGCACTTTAAGGAATATAAACATTCATCAACACAAGATTCAGGTATGTACTCTATGCTTGTTCTTACCTATCAGTCCTAGGTTCTGTTTAATTTCGGGTACTATTAGAAGACGTAGGTTTTTAAAATGTTTTAAACCATTTGTTCACCATATATTATTTACACCTAGCATTCTTAGTTTACCATATTGGAGTTAGATCCCCTCTTGGCTAGGAGAAGCAGGATTTTCTCGTTTTCCACTTTTGACCGCCTATGCAATATTTTAGAAATTGAACGTATAAACTCTGACATCATTTCAGTTGGAAAATTAATTCCCTGAAGAAGATTCACTAACGTGTATTAACCTATTTAAAGATACAGGAATAGTAACAGAGAGCAATGGGTCTTGTTCATCATACTTTATGCAGACAGGTGACGTGCAATGAGTGGGAAATTGATAACCTGCTAATAGTGCAACATTGTTATTTTACTTACACATAAGGTGTCACGCAGTTCTCTTCTAATTATCAGTGTCCTCAAACATTTGATATTACAATTCTTGTTCAATGTAATTAGTGTGATAGTTGCTTGGTTTAACCATAGCTGGAAGTTTATTCTTCAAACTATAGTTTAACTCACTACATGATAAGTATCTTAGAGGCGGTAAATCACCTGGGTGTTAAGTCCTCCGGGTTGCAAATGCCCCAGTGGGTAAATATCTCGGTCGGAATGTGCCATGCGTTGTGAATGCATTAGCTAGGAAATGCCTTTTAACGTAGACGCCAGCTGATCGTCAGTTGTATTGCTACTTTATATTTGATTAATTATATACATCGTAAATGCTTCTTTTCATTTTACAACTTGAAATCCCTTTATTTCTTATTACGATTATTTCTTCAATATTAGTTAGCTTTCGTCATGTAAGACTTTCCCAAAGTAACATTATCGTAAAGCAAATAAGTTTTAAAAAATCAAAAAACTTAACACATATTCATACAAACATGCACTCGGAGCACTCGAATTGAGAAACTAGCATTAAAAAAAATTAAAAAACTGTTTTTGGTTAACCTTTTCTTTCTTTTTAACCTATATTTCAGATGATGACAATGTACAAAGTAATAGAAAACGGCAGCGAAAGAAAGGTTAACTACGTCACTTAGTCTTTTGTTCCTTGTATAAGATTTATTGATAATTGCTGGAGTACGAAGGAGCTTCTTGTATTACAGTAACATGTTTATCTTAAATGGCAAACATGTTCATTTATCATTATCAACTATTTGATCATGCCCACCGTGTTACCAGCAGTCAGTTCATTACTTTCACGAGTCGACAGTTACTCGTTTTTCTATCGGGACATGTGGGTTTTTTTTGTTTCTATATCAAAGAGCTGACCTTTCCTGGGAGTGGTTCATTACTCCACCTCCTTCCATGCACGTCTTAAACGGTTCGTTGACTTTGTAAACACGTATCTCATGCGTCTTCAAGAACAGCAAAACATAAACTTGCGGCAGAAATATTGTAATTCCTCCCAGGGTTTGAATTGAGACGTTCTGGTTAGCAAAGTTATATTTTACCAACGCAGGTATCGGATATCGTTTCTATCCATATATGTTTTGCCCTTCTTTCTCCTTGCCGTTGGTCATTATCATAATACAGTGCTTGTTAATCTTATTACTATTTCCTGACTTGATTTTCTTTGTACTTTAATTTTTTGCTTGTGAATATTTCTCTCGGTTTCCGTTATTCAGAGCCACCAATTTTGTTACAGGTGTGCTGCACTGAGAGATTGCTATTTTTGCTTTAGTCACGCCAATGCTGAGATCAATGGCTTTGATAGCCGTGCAGGTTTTTGCCACTTGAGTATTTTCAATTTTTGCTATTGCGCAGTTTACTTAAAGCTGCCTTTCACTGCGTTAATCGAATTCCGCAAGATTGAAGAACAGCTGCTCTCAAAATGCTGCCAAATCGTGTACTACCGGGTACTCGGTGTACTTGTAACCTCTTAACTTTTTTTAGAGGGACAGCCGTTCAATTTGACAGGTGACTGTATATCAAAATATTTCCACCTTATTAATTTACCTGACACAAAAAATACATATTCTGCATGTAATACGTAATAACATCAGGTGCAACCGTGAACATGTTGAACAAGTCGTACCTCGTAAAACCTTCAAGACATGTCCTTCCCGCTGTACAAACACTGTAACTGGTCATTTAAATTATTACACAGTCGTTTAAACGAATCAAGTCTCTATTTAAGGCTTATTCCAGGAAGGCGCAGAACGTCTCAAAACTACACAGAAAAGGTACTAGATAAGGTCCATCAGTATCAGCAAAAGCACAGGACTCTCATTATTTGAGGGCTTTCGAGAATACTTGTAAGAAAAGAGCCAACGGGGCTGCGTAACGTGGCTCAATTTTCTTTCGTTTGGGTCTAACAGTGCTTAGTTTTTGTGCTATCATTCATTGACTTCTTGAGTTCAGGCGATTTTCTAGGCTTACATTTATCAACAAGTTTGAGCAAGATCAAGTATTTGTAATGTTTTAGAGGTGCCTAGTTGACTATTTGTACTGTTTAAACTTTTACCGTATCCTAAGATAAGGACGCAGCTAATAATACTACAACTAGTACACGATATCGATAGTACCTTTTGAAGTGTTATTGTTATCATAGTAGTGACTTGTTTCTATTTTCTTCGGTATCGCTTTAATTTTATCAAGTTGTTTTGTCGTACGTTGTTTTGTCAAGTCCCTCGACAAGGAAAGTGCGGCAATAGACTCTAATGTTTGTTGCCCGGTCTTCGTTTTGTTCAACGTTATTAAAAACAAGCAACCCCTTCTGCTTATTCTTAGACAAGAAGTTTGTCGTCGTTTTTTATGGGGTTTTTAAATACTTATTTCTTCAACATGCTTAGGACGACGGTCCATTGTGTCGGACGACAGTGACGACGATGGCGAGCCGAATACTTACGACTACAATGATAGTTTTATTAATGACGACAATGGATCCGATTCCGAATCGAGTTATAGTGGTGGAGATGATGACGAAGACGATTCTGACTTTAATCCAGGGAGCAGTG
>JAAAKM020000988.1:0-11949 GCA_010016025.2 Alatinidae sp. Z8VKAUB7J3 | reverse complement strand
AAACGCATCTGTCCTGGAAGACACTGTATGTTTAGGATGTCTGACGTAAATGTTTTCATGGTGATACAAATGGCAAGGAACACTAACGTTTTTATTTGTATGACAGGATGGCACCTTGCTAAATCTCTCACCTGACTTTCAAAAAAGGTGATTCACTTACATTTAGCTTGGTACTTAACGTTTGGCAACTAAAGCTGCATTACTATTAGGTTCTGAAAGCCAAGGAAAGGGTATATAATTTAAGGGACATCTCTATTATATGTTTGTATATATGCACATGAGCGAAATCAGATAAATGTCAACGAAAGTGAAACAAACGTATGGCGACTAATGTAACCCCCCCCCTTAATTCCTAAGTAGTGTAATAATAAATTTATATTCTTCTTCTGAGCATTTTATGCTATCTTGTACCACCTATGAATGGGCTTACCTAGTAATACCAATAAGTTTCAAAGTATTTTAAGTTCTTTCTCTAACTAGAAGGGGAAGGGACCATGAGGATGAGGCCATAAGCCATATCACTGCCTGAGAAATGTCCTGGAAACACCTGGTACGACATTTGGTAAGGTTGTAAGTTGAACGGCGTACAAAGAGCATTGGAGCAACAGGCTAATGAATGTATACTGGGTAATGGTAGACTAGATGGAGTTGTGAAAGGACTTTCCTAAGGAGTTTTCTGCTAACAAATTGCCATCACATTTTTCTCAATGTCATCAATAACATCCTATTTGCGAACAGAATGTCATTGGATTTCATTTAGTGGATTTCATTCAGAAGAATATAATTATTTAGTACCCCAATATCTTCTCTTTTTTCAGGATAACTTCTGCCTACTCTCGAGTTCCAAATAATCTTCCCCCTCCTCGATTATTAATTTTATGACATTCCCTCTCCCCAGGAAATCCTTATTCCAGCCCCCCTCCCTATTTTTTAATTTCGAGACATTTTCTACTACTTTTCTTAAATGACTTTTTATAAGTTTCATTTTTACATAATAAAAACTCCACTTACTTTGTGTTTAAGCTAGTATTTGGCTTCTTAGTGAGGGTTTTGTAGATGAACACTGATATAAATTCATTATGTTTAAGTCTTTCTGAGAAACCACCACCCAGGAAATTCTTATTCTATAGCCCCCTTTTATTCGGAACCTCAGAGTAACCCCTTCCTACAAAGAGCCTTCGACAAGAAGCTATTTTGTTGATCACCAATGGCAGCACTTGAACAGACTGCTTCTTTGACACATCTTCTCCTGTTCACGTAATTATGTGTTTAAAAGAAGTGTAATCTCCTTATTGATCTTGGAGGTCCAATTCCTTTAACAACTTCGATGAACTCCATCAGTGTTTACAGGTCATTAATCTGCTTGGCAAATGTCGCAATGGGGCGCCTACTTAGTAAAGAATCAGACTTTCTAGGATATAGGAAATGCACCTTCACATATGGAAGGGTACCTAATTGCTTACTAATCTCTGATTAATATTTAGTTAAGCTGTCTCCGTTGTGACTATTGTTGCATTGATCAGGCTGCAAGTAAGGTTGAATCGTTTATTTCTTTTAGCAACAGACGTCAAATTATATTAGCGTTCTGAGAAAATGGATTGGGCCACTCAATGCGTGGAATGACGTTAAAAATTGGGTTGACTCCGTCATGCTGCTCTGTAGAGTCTATCATCATGGGTTGAAAGATAAGAAAGCTCAAATTGTCAGTCTGAAGTCTTGTGCACCTTATAGGACTCTATAAGGGTTTTTTTTTATAGCCCTACCTATAAGAGCGACTCTCCTACCTCACTTATCGTCTGCAAAGTAGAATCATGGTCAACAACAGAAGAAATAGTCGTTTAATTGATCCGATTATTAATAGGTGATGGGCCCTTAAAGATCATTTGCGTGCCCTCAAGGATTAGTGCCATGGTCTAAATCCCCTTGCAGTGTTTCAGACAATTCCTCAACTGGTAGCTCTCTAGTAGTTGGCAGGGAAGCCAGTAAGTCAGTGTATAAACAAAGTACGTACTTGTTGCACTCCTTGATTGACACAAGATTGGTAAAGTAGGATAATTGTAGTCCATGTATAGATTAAAAAATTATAAACTGAAATTTGAATTGTATACGAAACCAGAAAGGCTGCTAGTGAAGTTCACGTAGAACTAGAGAGATGTGATCACATCGACATCTATTGTATAAGAGTCTAGCAGCACTACTTTGAACATGCTGCAGTTTAGCTATGGCCTAATCAGTGTAAAAGACTGTTACAAAAGTCTATCAGTGAGGTAAATAAAACATGTCTCAATATTTATGCTGATTTGAAAGAGAGCCAATTTTGTATTCTTTTGTTTTTCATTAGGTGGAAATATAAGGATTTCCACATGTTTCTAATATGTGAATCCATGGCCATATTGTTATCGAAGACAACTCGTAAATTTTTAACCATTGCTGATTGAGTTATATCAGTGATTCCAAAACGTACTTTGCTGAGCGTAAGGTTTTTGAGTTGAACTATAGTATCTATTTGTATAAATTCTGTTCTTTCCAACCAGATTGTCTTTTCACATGCTTCCATTGAGGGAACAGCCTCTGGATCACTTTCATCTTTACTAAATGTCACATACAATCGAGTATCGTCTGCGTATAAGTAAACGGAGAGTAAATGTCGTTTGAGAATGTCAAGAAGAGGACTCGAATAAAGCAAAAATACTAATTGGCCAAGGTTTGACCCCTGAGGAACATCATAGTTGAGTCTGAATTGGTTTGAGAGGTCATAGCCAAGTTTTCCCGTCTGACATCTATTCTCAAGGTATAACCTAACTATTGCAATCATTTTCCCGATATCCCAAATCTATCAACCATTCGTTTCAGTAGGATTTTATGATCAACAGTATCGAATGCAGAACTCAAGAAAGTAGATACTAGAAGGGTCACTTGTTATTCTATTCATATTGAATAGAATATCTTTATGCACTTTAAGCGAAGCAGTTCCGGTACTATGGAGACGACGATAGGTAGATTGTAAATCAGGATGTACGTCATTATTGAGTAGGTGATCCTGAATTTGCTGGGCAAGGGCCTTTTCAGTGAGTTTGGAGAATAGTATCAAGTTTCTTATTAGTCTGAAAATCTCGTAGAATGGTTCTTTGGTTATTTCGCTCGAGATTGGTCTTAAAATAGCTTCCCTTCCAAGGCTTGGAAGGTACAACTGTTATGAGAGATTGATAAATGATAGAGATCATAGGTCGTACCATACCGGAGAAGCTTCTGAGAACTCTAGTTGAGATGGGGTCATTAGCAAGTAGTTGCATTAGAGACTGTCTTAACGAGCTCTGAGAGTTCTGCTAATTCGTCGAAATGAAAAAGACCAGGTGTTGACTTGCTGACATAAAATCAAGGAGTTATTTGGTTCCGCACTATATTTGTCAAAATTGTCACAACTCCTTTTAACTTTGCTTGAGAAGAATTCCTCGAAGTCATTTGCAAGGCTTTTGCTTTCTTTGTGAAGTGGACAAATTATTTGATTGGAAGGTGACAAGAATTTCTTTGTAGCTTGGCATATCTTACATTGATTATTACCGTTTCTTTTCACAAAATCCGAATAGAAGGAAAAAGGCACTATCGTCATGGTTAAGGTAGCTTTATTTCTCAAGGACCTGAATTTGTGATGGTATATGTCTCACCTCGTTTTTCTCAAATATTACAAAAATTCAGTTTAATTCCATGGGCGTAACGTTACAGAGAATACGTCATATAGCCTAGGATATGCAACATTTCCACGTATTTTCAAATTGCATCAAATTTTTCCTTACCTTTTGTTGCACCTTTCTCCATATCATTCACAGCATTTAAATATGTTGTAGGTTACCATGGTTAAAAGTGATTTCATAGCTTGTCAAGGAAGAGGTGTAACAAACTGGATACGAAAATCTGTGAAAGAAAAGATGTGTTCATCAGGCTATGATTAGGAAAATCGTTGCAAGAGCTATTGACTGTGACTCCATGTGTTGTGCATATTGGTGCATTCAGTGTCTAACCAACAATGCACCACAGAAGAGAAGCAACAACAAAGATTCAACACATGTCCAACCATCTCAATATACAATTTAAAGAATAAAAGTAATGGGGAAAACTTATAACTGAAATAAATCTAACCAGTAAAATCAATTTTGCAAGGAATCTGAAATCCTTATGATCAAGGTAAATCTCTTGTAAAGGTTCCCTAACAATGTTTCCCTCATGAAATGATAAAGTTTGTCATAATATCTTAATAGAAAGACTACAACATAAGGTAATGTGATGGAGGAGACACATAGTCATTTTTGTCTCTCCGTCCGTCATCAAACGTTATGCTACGTCCTCAGCAAAGGTAAAATTTATTGACCCGGACCTTAGATCCCTTGATGAAGCTGGGTATTCGGTAAATCCGACAATAGGTACGTATATCGACACTTGGCGTAGTATGGTCTACGTGTTCTCTATCTCTTGTGAGAACTCGTTTAGGATGGGTAGGTCATATGTAAGACCTCCCAGAGTTAGACCGACTAATGGTGCTCTTAAACTTCAGTCACCAAAAATGACCCATAATAAATGGTTACACACCATTGGTATGAATTCCCAAATTATAATAGAAAAAGTGAAGGGGTGAATGAGTATAAAGGAAAATAAAATATAAACGAGTGATTACTCTGTCTCAATCTTTAAAGGACGTAGATTCTATAAAAGAAGCATTTAAGTCATCCATTAAGAAGGAAGTAACCAGTGTCGCCCAGTAGGTTGTGACTTGGGTGTCGGTCGACTCGGTACCTTAGAAACGTGCAAGCTGTTCCAGGAATACAAAATATTTGATTTTATCTCTGACGTTAACTGAAACTACTTGGTATACGTTTTCATTTCCAACACTATACCTTTTGAGGATTACTGCTTATACTAGTTTTGTTCTTAACCAGCCTTTTCGATAAAATCGGAAAGAATACGCCGAACAATATTTGGAGTAAGAGTAGACTTACTGTCTCATAAAGAAGGTAAGGGGCCATTTCATGGCCTACGACACGTTTTTTGAAATGGTTGGCCAACAAAGTTCAGGGAAAATTACAATAATGGGCGTGATAGAACAACTAAAAGTTACGAGAACGTGGTCAAAGGTCCTTGTGCTATCGGATGCTCCACAGGAGATTGAACTAAAAATTTTACATAACTTTAAATGTCATAACCTCCAATCATATAGAGAAAGATTTATTACATGTAAGATTCAAGTCTTTCAGAACAGAAATAAACAATAATATTGCAAATGTTATTATGTAATAAAGGCATTGTTTTCAGCTACATCAACTACTTCCTATTACTCTGACGACTGCGTGTTCAGGTCACGTCAGGGTCACCAATATTGGGTGAACGATGCATGGTCTATACTACTCACTTTGTGGTGTAACGGTAGGAGCGATGCTGTGAACCTGCATAAACAAACTTCGTATAGGCCAAATTCACTACTAACAAAGCGACATCAGAATTTAAGTGTTGATATTTTTGCAAGGGTATCACTTCAAATACAAGAAACTTGCTGAGGATATTTAAATTAAAGTTTAACGGCGAAAACTTCAATTTTTACGTACGATAACCTTGTACTAACTAAATTTTACGTCAATTTTTTGTAGCTCGTTTCCTACTTTATACAAGAAAAGTAAAGTTTATTTATTACATGGTTTAACTAACAATGGCTTATATACTTATGCGATTCTATTCTACTAGCCTTTGGCTCTTTTTAATTCTAATGAAATAGGAGAGTTTCTAGCAGGCAAATGATAATTACAAATTTAAACACAAGCATAATAGTGCTCGAATTGCACGTTTGGAGCTAGTACAATAATACCTATATGAGCAACTGCGGCTCTATAATTGTTTGACATTTTGCCCTGCCAAGCCTTTAAATAGAATGACAAAATCCAATTAAATTCCCTACCTTCTTTATACAGGATCCAGAAAATAAGGCAATTTCCCATAAGAAAGGCGTCCCGTAAATCGACTCTGGTTATTTATCGTGTACACGTTACTTCAGATAACGATACATGCTATTCAAACAATCTACGCCAGCAATTATGTGTGATTAATTACGTGCACAATGTTTCTGTTCTTGCGAATCCTGTATTACTTGTGATGGATAATTTAACGTCTTATGTCAAACAAATAAGCCAGGATGTGCTCCCAGTCTCCCCCTCCCCTTGAACAGCTTTTGCAATAGCCAACATCATCTTCTGATGGGCTTTCTTTCTACTTCAACTACAATACAATGATCTTAGAGGCTTAAATATCAATAGTAAACCATTTCTCAGCTGGTGCAATGATGTTTGAGTTGATCTAAAGGGTTGCCTCCATTGTTTTATATCCATAAGATTATTTCTTTATGCTATCAATTGAAATGAACTCAACTTCGAATACTATTTAGAAATGTTACAGCATTTTTCATTCAGTGCAAGTTCACGTATACAATTCTACATAGTTTTATCAAAGGCAAAACTAGAGATGTTGCCAACTGGTGAAGCAAAAGCGGAGGAGCATTAATTGTATAAACTGGGACAGCAAATGAAATTGCTATAAATTTTCGTATAGTCCTAAGCCAGCAGTCACTGTCGTCATATTATGGACATTGTTCCCGTAAACGTTCCCTAAGTACTGGCATGGGTGTAAGGATGTAGTCTTGACACTACTTATGATTCATCATGTAACTTACTTTTGTATATATAGTCATGTAAATTCTCTATCTTGTCAGAATCCACGCTTCTCATGATTTAGTAATAGATTAAGTAACTGTAATATTACAATGGGTATATTTTTAAAAGTAGTGGATGCAAACAAAAATGAAAACAAAGCACGATGAGGATGGGCAGGATTGCTTTGTTCTATTCCCTATTCCCTTTTGAGGCACGATATCCATCCATCTTACTGATAAATTGGTAAACCTGTAGAACTCAATTTGGTTTCAGGATCCCCAAATTCTTGTTAAACTGTCTCCTTCTTAAAAAGAAGATCGCTTGCACCTTACATTTAGCTTAACGAACCAACAGAAGACCCATAACAAGAATACACCACAGTGGTTAATGAAGCTTTGGTATAGAAACTTTTAAATTGAATGGTAAAGTTACTTCTACAAATTTGTTTAAGTGATATCGCTGATTGATAACATGGGCAAACTAACTATAAAGTCTTCCCCATAATAGGTTTAGTTTTAGGATTTCTTGTACATCTTTTTTTAATCGTAGTACTGCAAAGGCTCAATTGATTCTGGGTATATTAAAATAGCTTATTTGTACTTTTGGCGCAAATAGTTGCTTAGTCAGCGATACATTACATTTTTACATATAATGCAAGATGCGAATCGAAAGCAAATGTCATGAAACGTCCATGAGGGCACCCGATTTTAATTGGGAGTGGTTCAAGGGCAAATTAATCACCTAACGGGACCCTAACTAATATTTTTCTCCTTGCACCCTTGCTACCCAAAAGATGCTACCTTCTTAATAAAATGGTCTTATCTTTGATAGACGTAAAGACTTCCTGTAAATAATGGTGTAGCAGATTGTCCAAGTTCGATGACTTAATTTAGTTTTTCCGCAAAATAGTAGAATCACGACCAGAAAGAACGTTAACTTATACTGAATTGGAACACCAAGAAACCAATCTAGTATGAAAACGTTGATTAAACATAAAAACATAAAAGTTGCATGAAAAAAATTGGCAAATGCTCAACCTCTCTTATAAAATATGAGCTTACAGCAGAGATTCTTAATGATATCATCCACCCAGCAATGACTTATAACTGTGAGACATAGTTTTCACTGCAGAAGCAGAAACTCAGTGTTGAAAAACTAAGAAAGATGAAATGCTGAATAACACGCGAAAAAAAAGAAGAGAAAACGAAGCCATCAGTGGAAGCACAAAGGTTTAATACACAATAAAAAGAGTGAAAAGAATGAAATGGTAGCGTGGACAACATCAGATTGGTGGCACGTTCGCACCAAAACCGATGGAATAAGGCAATGCCCCCAGCGGAAACAAAAAAAGAGGGTCACTTACACTCAAGTCAAAACAAGTCGTGATTGAGTCACTTAAAAGGGTTTACTAAAACAATTGGCTTTCAGGTTTGTGCTTCGGCAGAGATGTTTTATGAAACTTTACACTGTCAATTTTGTGTTTTCAATTTTTCGCCTTTTTTTCGTTAATGTCATTTCTTGTTCGTATTTTCCAAAGCAAAGAGAATGCTTATATATAATAAAAGAAATAAACCAAAGGAAAGAGCAAAAAGCTATTATTTAGGTACAAGTTAACAAGGGATGACAAGTTAAAAGGTCTACAGGCTTTAAGAACTCTTTGGGAAAGTGCAAATTGCAAATTGTAAGATTGCTCTCAAATTTACCAACGTGTCTGGAAAACCTTATATTCCATTCTTAGATATTGTTAACACTTTTAAAACCCCAGACTAGAGTTTTTTCAACCTCTAGATATATATTACCCCCTCGCTCTCCAAAGTCTTAGAGTACACCCTGCAAAAATAGATCATTGTCACCTTACGCCATGAATTGAGACTTATTTATCGCAATCATTTTTAAAAAATCCAATGTATTATAAACTGTTGATATGGAATTCTTACTTGGTTAATGGCTGTAAAACAATGTAGGCAGCGTGTAGGGAAACTGGGGAGAAAATTAATTATGTCTTTACACAAGAAAATTCAATGGAAATACTATACGCTTCATGAAATTATCAAATTTGGCAAGAGATTAGCGAACAAAGAGCATTTTATAAGATAAAAATCTAACCTACCCACTAGGTGTACCTTGGACAACCCTAGTACCACGTGACTCCCTAAAATCTCAAATACACTCAAAGGGGGACTCTGTGCTCTCGTTGAGAAACATTGCTTTATACGAAGTCTTAACTGCGTTATGATAGTTGTTAGAAAAGATTTCCCCCTTGGTATCGGCCTTAAGACCTGGTATCTATCAAAAATGCGTTATCACCTCGTTACTTCTTGTGGCATGAATGAATGATGCAGATTCAATGAGCTTATGATCTTTGAATAACTGATTCAAACAATTAGACGGATGTATAAAAACATCCATCCACCATCAAAACACGTGTGAAGGAAAATTATACACCATACGCGAAGCCACGTTTGTTGCGATTAAAGCAGTACTTCTGTAAGGGAATACACTGACAACGTAATTCTTTGTCACTGTGTTGGACTAAACCAGTGACAAGCAATCAATTGGAAGGGAAGAGATGCTCAAGTTCTTTGCAGAACCTACCTTATTCCTTTCAAATTTCGCCTCCCTATAATTTTCGCTCCCTTTAATTTTTGTTCCTTTAATTTTCGCTCCCTGATCCTTGGTTTTGCCCCATTTAATTTTCGCCTCCCCCCAGGCGAAAATTAAGGCAGACAAAATTTCGGGGTACACTGTGTTTCTTTGCTTGTTCCTTACGTTTTTGAATTTTCCTTTGATGAAGAAACATTGCAAAACGGCATACCCCTGCAAACCTGCCCATACTGCAGCCCCCGCAATTAGACATAAAACGCCACGGTGAAGGCAAGTCACCGCAGAAATAACCACGGCACTTTTTTCCATGGCAGAAAAAAATTCCGGCTTATATGACGGTGTAAAACAATCGCACCCCTTAAAAAAATTACCAGCCTCGTATGTAATTTTATTATCTGTGGTATTGAAGTAGGCATGCCTACCTTCTTCACAATACTAATTTATCTATGTCTTTGCCTACCTGATTGCCTTTAATTTTGCCCCCCTCCTGAACTTTAAACAATGATTTTTACTCCCTTTAATTTTCGCCCCCCCCTGCCGACCGTCCAATTCGCTCCCTTTAATTTTCGGCTCCCTGGGGGCCAAAAATTAAAGGGAGGCGAAATTTGAAAGGAATAAGGTAGACAAAATCGTTGACGTCATGTTTTGATCATAACTAATATTTATTCTGCATTTAATTTTACAATAATTCTAGATCTAAGTGATAAAGCAGAGACTATACTCACGAACAAAAAAAACCAAAAACCCCAAGGAAGAAAGTTTAAAATTACGTCTGAATGCAGAGAAGAATCGATGGTGTGTTTTCATGGACTATGAACAAAAAGATGAAAAAGTGGTTAAATGAATTGTACAGAATAATATTAGCGAATCTAAGGAAGGCTATTCAGGTAATGCCGTCTACAATGGATCTTCAATAGATCTCGGCTTACTCTGACCAAAGTTAGGCCGATTTGGTAGTATGGTTGATTTCAGAATGATTTCAGATCTTAGTTATGGCGGTAAAAATGTAGACTCTCATGACTGAGCGTGTGTGGCAGAGGAAAATCAATAGAATTCACCTTTTAGAAGCTCTAAACAGGCCCCTTTGTCGTTGCCCCTCCCCTATACAAGCAATATCCGTATCTGCCTCTTGCTCAAGGATACTGTGAACCGTACATAATATGCTATCCCTAAGCAATTGGACAAACGAGCAACTGTATGGAAACTCTATAAAAAAAATTGTCTTTACAAATGGAGTATCGGAGACTCGACGCGCTCTCAAAAAGTTATCTACAATAAACTGAAGCAACACACATGTTAAAGTGGCTTTCAAAGAACATTCAGTAGCATTAAAAACAAAACCTACCAGCCTCCTTGTCATTAACGTCAACTCTAGCTGCATGGTGGCTTTACTTTCCATGAAGGACGGACCTTCTTAGAGTAATAAGAAACGTGTTTAGTCACACTGCAGAAAGATTCGGTACAACTTGATATGTTTCCTGTTTTCAAGAAACTAATTGCAGGTCAAGAGCACTTAATAGGTTTGGACACTCCCCCTTTCAATGGCATAACTCTACAACTTAAGGCCAATTTCCATTAGGTAATTTTGACAGCGCTCGATCTCGGCCCCCTCCAGACTTCGGCAGACCGACAAGAGTCAGTGATGCGCAGCTTTCAGAATTCTTTGAATCCTTAATGACTCATCCTTCCGTTTCGCTAACGTATTTTAACGGCAAAAGTGCCCTTCAAAGTGACCCGTTCCTAGAGCTGTTCCCTTTTAAAACATTTATTCCCCGTCTCCGTCTTATTGTTTCTTAGAATGTAAATGTTAAAAGATTAATTGTTCGCATAATGACACTATTGAAAGGATACTTATATTGTAACAAATACTTAATCAATAAGTGGGAACAAGAATACATTCAATTCTTTCCCACTTTCTCTACTTTATGCACTTCCTCATCCCTTCACAAAACTTGTCGAGTCAGACAGATCAACGAAGCATCTTTCTCGTCTGGCTATTTCATACTGAAAGTTTTATAAGGTAACAATCCCACTACTTCAGTACCTTCTGTCCGTACCTACCCTATAATTTAGCAGTGCCACTGTCCCTTCTTAACTATGGAGACTATTATTATTATTATTATTATTAGTAATGGCCCTAGCATTACTACTACTGGTACTGTTCCTACTACTACTACTACTACTACTACTACTACTACTACTACTACTACTACTACTACTACTACTACTACTATTACTGCTAGTATTTCTACTACTACTACTACTACTACTACTACTACTACTACTACCACTACTACTATTACTGCTAGTATTTCTACTACTACTACTACTACTACTACTACTACTACTACCACTTCCACTGCCACCACCACAACAACTACTATAACTTCTACTACTACTAATGATAATAATAATGATAATGATGCCACCACCACTACTACTATGTACTTCTACTACTACTACTACTACTACTACTACTACTACTACTACTACTACTACTACGACCACCAGAACTACTACTGTTACTACTACTACCACCATCACCACCACCATCACCACCCCTAATTCTAATACCACTCCTATGACTTCTACTACCACTACTACTACTACTACTACTACTACTACTACTACTACTACACCTACTACTACACCTACT
>JAAAKM020000987.1:0-15387 GCA_010016025.2 Alatinidae sp. Z8VKAUB7J3 | reverse complement strand
ATCATAAGAGTTCTTATCGCGATGTATCATACGTAAAATTTTTTTTGAGTGGCAAAAAATCTGGAGGGGCATTCTCACATTTTTGGGGGGCATTGCCCCCTGAATGCCCCCCGTAGCTACGGGCCCGACGTAGATAGGTGCGCACCTAAATTATCTAGGGAATCGCCTAAGCACTTAGGTGCTCACTTAAAGATAGGGGAACCGAGAAACCGGGCCCTGGTGTGCACATGCGAACAGCATAAGTGCAACACCAGAAGAAAGTAGCTCCATTACGGTTAGTGCAGTTTTCCTTCAATGACCTCCTATATTAACAACAAAATCTACAATTGTCGATGAAAGTTACTGGCAACTGTTTATGTACATAATTTATACTGCAAAGAAAAGAAGGAAAGAAAGAAAGAAAAAAAAAGAAAAAAGAAATGCTTCAAAGAAAAGAAAATACGTTTTATTGGTTAACAAAATTGTATCATTAGGCAATCCCAGAATGCGAGTGTCATAGGTGACTGCCTTTTCATGAATCACCTCATTGTGGACAGCATTAGGCTAAGTGCAGACAAAACATTTACTTGTAACATTTCATGCCTTAAATCTGAATTTTAAAACGTATTTTCGAACGGTAAAACAGCTGAAGCAAAAGGATTCTCAGGTTCTTACGGTAACTAAAATTTTGGCTAATAGAAAGGGTATGGTCCATCGCTAGACAGTAATATCCATTTAAGTCTACTTTTGAAGAGGAATTCAGTTGCACTAGACTAAAGTTTCATGCCACTGAAGTTATTCAATTAGAGTGGTCCTCTACATTTCAATGTGAGTTCAGTTCTCCACGTTGTTTCATAGTTGATGCCATGTTTGTACACAGTTTGATCTGTATGGTAATGACGTGGTTTAAAATCGAACTAAGATGCCAAAGCATCTCGTAGGATTTTGCTTTTTTCTCTAGTCATACGTTTAGTTGTTTCATAAGACCACTTGAGTTAGCATCTAACCTTCGCTGTCATGCGAATCGCTCTTTTTGTAGTCGATTAACTTTCACAAGTCAGGTTCTCGGAACATTGGCCCCAGTAACAACTAAGAGTAGAGTAAATGCACAGTATAAGTTAAGCATATGCTTCCTATCCAGATATTTCTTTCCCCTTCAAAATAGTGCGTATGAATTTAGACATTTGGGATTCAATATTTCGGATCTTTTATATATAGTTTATATCCAAGAGTACAACAACAAAGTCAACATATTCGTAATCTGTTCGTAATCAATTGTTAGTGTTGCTAGATCTTGCCTAAATTTTGCAAATGGATGTGCCTAACAATAGATACGTTGTTCTTGATACATTGGGCTAATACAGTCTTGAAGTGTTTTTAAGTTCAGAATTCATTCTTGAGTAGGCTGAAGATAATTGATATTGCTATCTGCGTAAAGAATACTCGATCATCGGTAACTTCAGAGATGGTAGGTAGATCATTAACATAAATCAAAAACATAAGTAGACGGATGCCTGAGGTACTCCACATGTAATATTAACATTTTCATACAATCTCCTTCAAATGTCACGGTTTGTTTTCTATTTGATATGTAGTTTTGAATCAAATGCCGGTCCTACTGTTATCAGAAACATATTTTGGGTTCTTAATTTATGAAATATCACATAGAGTGTACAACCTCACCAATATGTGACAGCGCTAAGATTCCTTAGTAAACGTCAAGCGTGCCACAACGTTCTAAGACTGACTTAGCTCGTACGACCGAACTAGTTAAAAATTATAGCTGCATGGTTTCTGAGTTTCGGTGATGCAAAATCCTGTGCATGCAATATTCCTCCAAATATTGTAAAACCAATCTCTTTATCTATGGGTCTTTCTTGCTCTGTACATGGACATCAACTTCCTTATAACTACTCTTGAGTGCCTAATAGACGGGGGGGGGGGGGAATAAATGGGGTGTTGGAAAAATCCCCAAAACTTAATAAACGGGGGGTTGGGGTTGGAAAATGACCAAAAGGAAGTCACGAAGCAATGTTTAGAATAAACTGCAACTCCCTAAACGTAAGGCAATACCTCACAAACAATAGCCAGTTATTCGAAGTCATGGCAGTCTCTAACATGACTTCCAAGATTTTAAAAATGTTCCCCTCGTCGTCCTGCTCAATGACAGTATTGTTGCTAACATCTGTAATGTGCGTCTTCACACTTCTTGGAGCCTCGTAAAAGGCCGCCGTCATCTTTCAATGTGTGATTTTCATATGTTAATAAAAACATTTTCTACTTGCCCGCCAAAGTACCTCCTCTAAAAATTGTAATGGGTGGGAGATTACGTAAAAATTAATAGGCAGGGGGGTTGGAATAAGAATGTTCTTGGTGTAGATTTTTGAGAAATTAATTGGCGGGGGGGGGGGAGTCCATTAGGCACCCAAGAATACCTCTAATGGCTGGGTTTAATCTCTTTCGAGGCATTTAAATCACAAACTTTTGAATGATAATTGTCATCTTTTTGCAATTTGTCACGTAGAGTTGCTTTAGAGGTAACCTCTGGAGGTATCTATTAAGAATTGCATGTCATAGAAAGAGCATTAGTGATGGGTGAGGTAATTCAAAAAAGGATATCATTGGGCAGTTTTAGGAATGCAAAAATTTAAACTTTAGAAAGGGCCTATTTGAAAGAATGTTTCCATGAGTACAGTGGCGAAGTCAGAGGGCAGGCTAGTCAGACCCGGCCTGACCTAAAAATTACAATCAAAATTTAGTAAAAAGGGTCTTCCCAGTGTCCCTCCTTTCAATTAAACTTTTTGGTGTCACAATAATAACGTTTAGGCCACCCAAACCCAATACAAACACTCTCTACCAAGTAGTTTGATGTTTTCGTAGCCTTTGGAGAAGGGTCATGCTCTCCCACATTCGGCCTGACCAACGTCACGGATTCGAGCTGATTTAGCCATATGATTGGCTGGAGGAGCCAGAAGTAGCCTTTGTTCCATGCCGTCTACGCAGGCCTAATTAAAAACGCATGCCTTACGTAAGACACAAGGACAATCGTTTTAAGAACGGGGGACTACGCTGTAATGATTTCGTTTTACTTTCTCAGCGAACCAGTATCTTGTAAGAAAAAGGCTGACTTGGAAAATGAAATGTATTTACCCTCGTCTAATACTTTACTACTTTGACATTCTCTTGTTCATCATTCATTCAAAATCAATCAGCACCTTCAGACAAAAATAAAAGAATCTGACCATTCCATCGACTTAAAATACACATTGTTAATGGGTTTTTAAGGAGTTATTTCCCAAATGCAAGTACAGAAAAGGAGTTCTTGCAAATGCATATTAGCGGGAATGAAGTTTCTGCAATCAGTAGGCCGACTGTATAACTGACCTCTGTTTAAGGGGATTGCATCAAGTAGGGGATTACATCAAGAACACCACAGACCCGTAGCTAGTCACACCTAATGGGGGTTCGATGAGCTATCAAGGAAGAGGCAATACATTTTTATGGAGCTTGAAAATTACAATGAAGTATTGATTTTTACTATTGTAGGCTAAGTATGATGATGTAATATTGTACGTTTGGTTTACTATAACCGACGTCATTAAGGCATTGACTTTATATTTAATCTGAAAAGTTCTTTAACAATATCTCAACAGAAAGCAAAATTTTATCGAGTGGGCGTGGCCCAATAAAACCTTCCTCCCCCCACCCTTCGGACCTGTCTTCGGACCTGGCTTCGCCACTGCATGATTAGGTGGAGTAGGGGCCTGATTTTATGACTTGAGCAAAATGATAAATTTTCAAGTTAAAATTTATTGTTCGAGGGTAATAGATCATTTGCTATGATCAAAATACTTCATGGGTACGTCACATGTATTTGATCCATTAGCTGTAAACCCCACCTCGTCAAACAGGTCTGCAATACCAGAAAGGAAAATTTTGTCAAAAATGGGGGTGCACTAATGTGGTATGCCGTACGGGTTCAAGAACATATTCTTGGTACACCACTTATTTTAACAATGTCCACATGGAATAAGTCTTCAATTACAAAGGAAGCGCTTACGGGGAGGTTTGACCCCTATATAGGAGGGCCTCCTTTGGCCTTTGAAAGTAGGGGGGGGGGGGACTTTTGTCTCTTTCGTAATATCTCAGAGCCTAATAAACCTATGGCTGTGAAACTTGGTGAAATCATTACTTCGTCCTTGGTATATACATTTTCTTATAAAAGCAACTCGATTTCAGGGCCAGGGCTAAGGTTGCTAAGGGTATGGTACACTTTTAGGGCTAAAGTTGCATAGCAGGTTGCTAAGATTATTTTTTCTCTGTGATACCGAATCATATAAATATATACAATATCTATTTTTTCTTCTGTCTACTTACAGTGAGTTATACATGTAATGGTTCGTTATGCATTTGTTTCCAATCAAAAAAGAATTATTTTGTCTTTATTTTTAAAACCATTTGCAATTTTGTTCTGCGAAAAAAATTTGTTAACTGTCAGGGCTGAGGGTTGCTAAGCAAGTTGCTTAATGTTTGGGCTAATTTGAGGGATGAAGCCTTAGCAACTGGGGTGCTTATATAAAACAAAATGTGTACAAGAGCATGAATATTTTTCCTTAAAAAACTGTCACATGACACAGTGGTGATATCATTATTATAGCAACTCTTAGAAAAAAGTGAGGAAGTTAATTTTTGATAGCATATATTTGAAAACATTTAATGCCAGAGATACGTTTTCTAATCGCCATACTTCTAATACATATTTTAAGAAACTTTTAAGGTTTCCAGAAATGTAAAATTGATGTTATGCTTATCTACTGGAGTTAAGTGGGGTAAAAATATGGTGATCCAGAGCTAAACAGATTTTTTTTCACAAAATTATTGATGATATCTCACTGAGCGTGTTTATTCATAAGTTACAAAAAGTA
This sequence comes from Alatinidae sp. Z8VKAUB7J3, assembly GCA_010016025.2. NCBI lineage: Eukaryota > Metazoa > Cnidaria > Cubozoa > Carybdeida > Alatinidae > Alatinidae sp. Z8VKAUB7J3. The sequence goes on along the minus strand of JAAAKM020000987.1, from coordinate 10,483 downwards.
ATTTAAAAGAAATTTGAAACAATAATATTTTCTGTGATATTTCGTTACATTGTAAAAAAATGACGTCATACCTGGCTAATGAAAAGTTAGCAGGATGTTCCTTAGAGACCATAAGGAACGAATATTATGACAAAAATCTGACTAGTGTTTGTAAAATCCAAACAAATATCTGAAGCGTAAAAAATTTCACACTTCTGTATACCGATTGTTCTAATCAGGGGCCCTGCAGAAACGGATAAAAATTTCAGTTTTATAAATCATTTTTGAAAACAAATAAATTTAGGAAAAGTCACTAATGAGAGTCAAAATTGATTAGTATATCAAAATTAAAACTTGTGAAGGGCAGTTCCAGTCCCCCTCCCACCAATTTCATAATGGGTTACGGGTTTGATTATCAAACACTAATAAAATGCCATCAACATCAAGGGGTTGGGGTGAAGCTAACGATTCATTATATCAGAACAATGGTCTATTGTCGTTTTTGCAGACAAAAAGAGTTTTCCGAAAAAATAACCATTCTAGTGTTACTGGGGTATGACCGCGTAACCTACCGTGTGAGAAAAGTCAGAAATTGAATATTCTTCCAGTGATCCCTCTACGAACAAGAACAATAACAGCATCACAAAATAGAAATAGTATTTTCAATAGTTCTTTTTAGTTTATCTTCATCACTTCAAATAAAATTTGTAAGTCAACATCAATAAATGGCATTTAAATAAACTTCTAGTACGATACTACAGATCTTCATAATGTTGGGTATGTTCTGAGCAAGACCTTTAGTCTTGAATCATACAATATATTCTTGACATCACATAGCTGCTTTTCTATCCACTACGAAATCACAGCGTTAAAATCTCCATGGTTTGGGTTGTAAATGACGATCTTAAACTACCAGATGTAACTACGAAATAACAGTTAACACGTAATGAAGCATTTCCTATTTGTGTTCTGCGAATGAGTCATTTATCAAGATGTTAAGGTGATTTTGTCTGCAAAAGATATAGAACGTAGATGTGTCATGATGTAGAATTCCCTGAAATGTGACCTTGACGGTACGTCAATACTCCGACACGTATACAGCCAGAAAAGAACACACAAATGCAGTCTTCCGTTACGCTGGCCAATGCATATCTCCAATTGTCCAGACAAGAGAGTAGAATTCTTAGCTTGCCTCCACAAAATACTACCTGAGTGCATACACCCATTTCTCTTCCTATACTCGTTGCCTGATGAGAAGAATGATGGAATCAATCCTTAACGTTACGATATTATTCTTCTCGACTCCCTTGTATATTCGAGAGGTACCTTTTAATGGGGGCACTGAAGAACTCTTCTGTAAAATGATAATGTACCTGACGGGAAGAAACGCTTTCCTGCCACACGCTAGTGAGAAAACTACAAAACCTGTAACCTGTGTCTTGTTCAGAAGAATAAGGTGAAATGGCATTTATCCTTCAGGAAATGTTACTTACGTATCAACCTATTCCCTACCATTAGTAACGTAAATGCGCTTTAGATATCAAAAGAGAGTACCTATCAATACTGTTCCAAACGTGATTTGAAGGTCAGTAGCGGATTGAAGTCCACTAATCGGCCTAAATTTTCATTAGTGAAAGAGTTGCCACAGCGGTTTTTACGTATCAAACATTATAACTTCTCAAAATCTTTGGAATAGTCGCTAATGTCAGCCGTTGGGAGATCACTCTCCAAAGATTAAAAACCCTAGATCAACTGATTAAGTCGCTCAAGTTTTCATTCTTGTCTCCTTTAAGAATTTTTCCTTTATATATTTTTCACTTACTAATGTAATGAATTCTGCGTTATGCTATTATCAATATCACTGTTTACTAACCGCCACTATTAGGAGCACATACCTACACCTAAATTCTGATATGCCAAGTGATCTGTCTATTGTTAGAGCGAGCCCATTGATCTATGTGGTTATCTCTTCCGCCGCTGTTAGACCAGCAATTCTCCGGTACCGATAGTTCGCCCGTTTCAACTTTCCTGACTGTATAACCTCAAGGTCTTGAAGGCTCTTTCTGGACACAAAAAAATCACTATGCATCCACCTGAACATCGCGCGGTCCTCGGAATCTACGGCTGCACTAGGCAGTGCCGTCGCAACTGGCTTTGATACAGTCAAAGAGGTACGGTATACATTACAGTTAAAAAGATTGAGGAGGGGCACCGGTTTTACACGGTTTCACTTCAAGGTCATATTTGGGACGAAGAACCATTAGATACCGTATAAAGATCTGTATCATTTCTCCGAGTTTCTTTACTCAAGTGCCATACAATTATCACGTTTTGATACAAAAGTTTGCGCCCTTTCGAATTTGGATTTGAAATCCCTGTGATAATTTTTCAGCAGATACGGACATTTAACTGTGTACCGCGACAAACAACTTTCGATCTCAGACAATGATTGATTTCCAATTTGGAGGCTTTGAGGCTTTTCGAAAGTTTTAACAGTTCTGCGTCAACATATCTCTACGCTGTAAACTGTGTTGCGAATCATGCCGTATGCGCCAAGTGCGGAAGCTACTTTCCGCCGCCGAACTTTCCCCTTGATTCCGAGGACTGTCACGACTAAAACTTGGGCAGGGTTATCACGTCTGTTAAAAACCGAACCGCATATCAAAATACGTAATAAACACCGGTTTAGCATACATGATAGGTACTAAGAACCATCGTTTAACTATTTCTCTTCACTAACATCTGTGTTTTTCCGATGTGAAGTTGAATCCCGACGTACAAAACTGAATCGGACTAAGAGCCAATCGCGATTAACGATCACTGAACTCAAGGTAAGTCAAACCTCAAATATCTTAAAAACACTACGTTTCAAATTCATGAGTAGTAGGAATAACGCATCAAAATGCATTTAACAAAGGTCAGGGCATACACTAACACGAGTAAATAATACCACAAAGGACTCCAAAGCTGCTCTAGTATTACACTGGGCAAATTCTCCAGTTCAGCGCTGCCCACGACGCCAGTATTTAAACTGGGCTGATAAACTCAGTACAATATATCGAAGTGAGCCCAAATGCGAAGAGAACTATTCTGTAATCAAGACTAACGCCCCAGATATATTTTTTAATTTTCATTCGCTCTCTTCTTTAAGCAAGATAATGGTACTTATTCCCGCGGATCTGATTGCTTTAAAAACCCGTCTATGTTTCAAATACATCCAAAAGGGTCAGCTTTTGCCAGCATTGCCAACCTGATCGTTCATTGTGGCGTGGTCTTGAGCTGACTTGCTTGTACCCATTGACAGCGCATCCATATTGGCAGGAAGATCTCCGGTGCCGACTGTGGAACGATTCTCATCTAGTATGTCCGGCATGGCATTACGTCGTCCTGTCCTGCCACTTTTAATAAAATCGTGCATATTATTTGTTTCCGGCCTTTCGGCACCCGCATCAGACATCAGACAGTAATTCTATTCAACTAGAAACGAAAAAAGGTTTTATGTGTTAATATTTTACCAAAACTCGGCAAACAAACTTAGCGTTCAAGATGACTGTCAATATTTAAGCATTTGAGTACATCCCCAAAGGCCTTTCACAACCCCATTACCCTATTGAACTGCCGTCCATTTACATTTTACTATAAAGTGGGGTACTAGGTGGCTTTAGATGATACTATTCACTGCAGCATGGCATATAACCCGACATACGACCTCCTGACATTAGTTTTAATAACCAATTCCTAGCCTTTCCCACTCAGAGAAGGAATTTGACGTTTAAGCAAGAGCATATCAACTCGCATGACATTAACATAAATGTTCGAAGGTGTTTATCTTGAATATTAACTTCCACATAGGCTGCTTAATTGAGCGTGGCGCTTGATAAGAAGCCTGACGTTTCCGAAGGAAAGTTTTTCATCGTATCCTCTGAATGAAAGTCCCCCAAATCCCTACCAGTAGCCACCACAGGACGATTTCAGTTTTCGGCTTCGTAGTTGGAGAGAGAGGAGTAAAGCGCCTTCGTATAGGTGTAACATTGTATCAGTAGCAGTGGCATTCCTCTACAGTCGTCATTTAAAAACCCCACTGTAGGTTCGTCAGTGAGTTGCAATGTTTTGAGAAAAGCCTCCGTCCCGCATCTGAGCAACCAAGCTGTTTATAAAAAACATGTACGTTCCGTGGATTTTTCAAAGTCAACTAATATATTTGTGTTATGTACAAGAACATTACTCAAATTTCCAACATTGAATCCCTACTATATATTCATAATTATCTCCTCCAAGATGAAGATGTGCAAAAGGTTTATTAGCCTCAAACTCTCCATTAAGAACGTTGTCATTAGCTGAGGACTGCGTGCGCCAACACTTGATACGCTTTCTATTGCAATATTAGTGACAGCCTCTGTTTTGTAAGCTTGAACAACAGCCGCAATCTATGCGTGCAATCGATAACAAAAGAGTTTCGATAAGGTTTCGGAGAAGCAAAGTGCTTGTGATAAGTTGTTTGCATGTCTTCCGCGTATTCTGCCGACTTGAAGATTACGTTGACTTATCCAGTTTGACCTTGAAAAAGTCTCCTTGTAAGGTATTCGGTCTTTAACTATAAAAAATCTTTCGATTAATTATCCATGGCAGTGATCAGACTCGTTTTCGCATTTCCTTTTGCGATGACTTAACAGGTGTGAACAGGTAAAAGTAAATACCCCTTGTAATCCTTCTGCTTTATCTTAACCGACATAAAACCCTAAACAAGAGTTTAGAGTCAAGGCAGACTAAATAATTGTTTAAAAACCGCATGGCGGAGGACGCTTCAATTCACAACTGGCACAAATGACAGTCGAGGGGCTGCATTTACTCAAGGTGTTTCACAATCAAGTGTGATTACTTCTTCTATTACCTAAGCGTGGCAGTATCTTAATCAAAGACACTTGATAAGCAGCGGGCAATGATACTGAAACTAACCTGAATGAACAGCAAAACCACAAAACAAGACTAACTAATAAATTAAGAGCAGCTGGGATTACCAAGGGCGACGTCTCTTAGTTTGGCTATAGGACCAAGAAGCATGCCACAAGCATGGCAGTCTCTCAATCAAAGACCTCTGATGAGCAGTGGCTCCGACATTGAAACTACCCTAAATAAACAGACTAACCGCTAAACAGGCTAAATAATAAATAAAGGGCAGCTGGGGCGTCCAAGGGCAACGCCCCTCAATTTTGGCTACCGGGCAGAGAATAAAAGCCGTGAGGCAGACTCAACCACCTCGTAGGAACGCCTCTCGCGGATTACGGAGAGCATCTGTCATCAATGAGATCAGATACTACATCCATTCCTTGCCAACAGCCCCCTTCCGAAACAACTTATAAAAACTGACGTGCTTAAGCATTATGACTAAAATAAGTACCCACGACCACTTCCACTACCGAAACCCTATGCTGTCAAAAACCTTGAAAGAGGCTTTCTTTCAAATGTGACTTCCTAACTTTTCAAGTATTGGGGAAAAACCCATATCATGAAAACAACGCCAAATTCCACGTGTAAGTTGACAAAACCATTACCAACACCTTTGCGTAGTCGACCCTGTATCTGTCCTTTCCTTTTCCTTTTCTCTCATGACGGCCCCAAATTTTTTAAAGGAGGGCGGAAATTCCTTTTCATACTGGGTAGAGTACATGACTTCTCATTCCGTCACCCGAAATCACCCGACTTAACTACAAGAGGCTGCGCAGATTAGTACCCGAGAGGCAATTAGTCATCGTTCTTATCTATTGGAAATATGAAATATATTACGCAAGTTCTGTCGACAAATGAAGCAACGTCCGTATTGAACTTAACGCCTTCCAATTTTCTCTCTAAATAACCAACAAAAATTATTGCAAAATGTCTAATTGTGTCAAACAAAAGAAATGTCAACGTACAGAAAATTGTACGGAAATGTGCAGTAAAAATGACCGATAAAGGAACGCGCAACAAATTGGTACAGACGTGGCTGCATAACAACAAAATTTGCATGGACTTACAATGATTGGACGTAGACCCTAATAAGGAACCCTCTCATAACAAAAGGCCTCCTTTTGGTTTTAGATGTCCTGAGCGTATAGCATAGCCAACATCCTAAAGTCTGGAATAATAGTTAGGTATCACACACCCAATGATTACCACTGTAGTAAAATGCAGATCTGGATATATACCGCAAAGTTAAAATACGTACTACCTACGTATTAGGGCATTTAGAAGAATAATATGTAAGGATTTATTGTCATAAACGTCGAAAATTGATGTCATGGCTTTAAGCGCGGACCAAATAACAAAACTCCACACTGTTGGCCTAAACATTCTGTAAGTAAAAAATAATTTTGACAAGCTGGAATCTTAAGTTAAGCTTTGAAATTAGGAAAGAAATAAAGAGGTGAACTGGCCCATTAAAGAATAGAAAAGAACCTTAAATTCCGCAAATGACCCTAAACAATCAACAGACACAACCGAATGCCCACAAAAATTGGTGCATCTCTATAATGAAGCAAACAACAATAAATAAATTGTTGCCTATTTATTTGAAGAGAGATCCCTTGTTACTTTCTACAGTGTCATTCCTTGTCAAGTCAACCAGTCATAGCACTCAAATGATAATTCTTAAAAGTAACCTACGCGTTCAAATTATTTAAGAATTTTCTACAACGCACAGCTATTGCTACACCCAAATCGACTTCAACACAACCTAATACACTACTACAAAGAAAGACATGCAGAAAAAACCTTGGTTTAGCGCGTTCTTTTCATAATACGGAATTACCCGAGGTTAAAAGCCTGCTACTGAAATGTACCTTATACGTGAAAACGACGATGGATCCCCCCTCTCCTTTTCCCGTACCTTTTATCTTCGGGATCGTAAGCACTTCCGAGGATTTTAACCAGGCGTTCAAATCACGCGCATGCGTAGTTTTAAACGCAAAATTCATATCAGTAACTTTTCTCCCCGTGTCTAAAAACAAAAAGTAATAACGTGATGCACTTGCACTGTAGGTCTCCAAATATTTGTAGTAACTCATAAATGCTAGGTCAATTGTCAGTGTGTACATCACCGCTCTGTAGACGACTAGCCATGACGCTCTATACGATATTCTCACCTACAATCTATTTTTAACTGTGGGTCATGTTAACACTACAAAATGTAGCTGTTGTTATGGCCTCACAGACATAGAATAAATCTTAATCTTGAATTTTACTTGCAACGCTACGCTTTTTAAAAAAGATTTTATCATGAATGCTATGAAAACTGCGCGCCAATCCTTCCTAAACTTAACGAGGAAGATCATGACGGTGAGAAACTAGTAGCGACATTGAAACTTTATCAACTGTGCTGTGGTAAGATATATTATCTTCGCACATCGAACTGTTAAAAATAGCGCGAACGAGAGTAACTGAGGTTACAAAAAAGCACAGAAGTAATTAGCTTTGACATGTTCTCTGAATGGTTGTGCGTTTCGTATCAATCTTTAAAAATTTCAAGGACGTTCAGATGATAAAAATTCGAATCAATGTTAAAAAATATTAAAATCGAACACAAAAGGCACAGTGTTTGCAGCTTAAATTAATGAAATTGCTAAAAAATTGCGTGTTTGCCCTCCCATACTTCAGTGAGCGTCTCTACTGAGGTTATAAGACAACATAGACAATGTATTTAGCTCAAAGAACGTGGTACTTTGATCCTGGAAGAATATCGATGCACCCTTTCCAATGTCTGAATGTACGTGACACCGAATTTTAGATTAACTCCAAACCATGAAACAATTTTGCAGTGCAAGACGATCATCACATAAAGTAAACACCACAAACAACTAATGATCAGCATTCTCTTGCTCTCAGCACAATTCCCTGACAAACTTTGATTTTCAGTCTTACCAAGTTCATTTTTAGATATTTCCTAACACGTCTCCGCTCTACAAATTTTCTAGACCAACGTATGTCAGTAATAGCCAGGAGGAGAAATAGGCTGTGAAATAAGAAAAACTCAGCAAAAGCACTCAAAAAGAATTCGAAAATCAGAGGGAGCACGGGAAGAGCACGTAGAAAACCGGATATTAATCCCCTCATAAACGATTGGGTCATAATTAGAGCAGATCGCTTTCCAACTGCAACTAGTTAACCTGCACAAAGCTTCATAACTTAATAATTTCCGAATACAGAAAACATTCTTACTGTAAAAACCTATTGAATTTCAAATTGAAAAGAGTTATTGCATGACCGAAGGCACATGAACGAGTTACAAGATAAAATGAACCTTTCCTACAAAGCACGAGACATCACGGACAAAAATGCACCAAGCTACTTAAACAGCTGCAAACCTCCTCTACTTTGAGTCTGCTATTTACGTCTGTCCCTCTACTTTCCGAACGTTACAATAGGTTTGGTGGCCGTACCCTTATACACACACTGTCCTCTTAATCTCTATATCTTGGATGGATAAAAGATCGTGGTGCAGCCCTTTTGGTGTTATGAAAACTATGCCACTCAGAGCTATTTTGGATACAGGTCTTCTAATGGTCAAGTTCTGCTATGCATGGAGAAGTGAGCAGAAGCATTTGTAACAACATACACAGGTGACCAACATATAAAGTACTAAAGTGTGACGTCATGATTTAATAAATATCAGAAATTTGCTAATTTTGTTCCCATCGTTGTTTTCTTCTTGTTGAGGTAGACAAACTGTCCAAATGTGAGAACCATACCTTGAGCAATCGATGAGATATGCTCTTTCAAACTTTAAATAATGCCTATCAAAACCTTGTTAAATGAACCCAGTTCATAATTTTATGAACTGAGCAAAATTAATAGTGTTTCCTTAAGTCCTTTTCCAAATTCAAACAGCCGTTTCTCGCAGCCGATATGAGATTTGAACGCGATATTTTGCATACGGGCATTTGGTGGCAGGGTTAACACTCTGATATAGTTATAATTGCGATTCCTCGAAAAATGTTTTTTGTGACGTCATCACTTTAGTACTCTGTTAGGGAGTTGATCTCAGTAAAAGGCTATGGGTAATTGGTGGAACGTTCGCTTCTCGAAGGTTACAAAAGGTTTGATGGCTGTATCCTTTTAGACAAGCTGTCTTTTCAATCTCCCTATCTTCGAGGCATAAAAGATCGTGGTGCAGAGCTTTCGTATTATGAAAAGCTTTCCCTCGAAGCGTAAGAATGCAGTTTTGCTAGTGGAACGTTTCTGGATTTGCATGAAGAAGTTAGAAGAAGCACATACATCAAGAAGTAAGAAGAAGCACATACATCAAAAAGTAAGACGAGGCACATACAGCAATATAAAACCGATGGCCCACAAGTTAGGGAGGTAAAACTTGTGAAACGCTATTGGTAATAAGTTGACACAAAGAATACAGTAAAACCAAACCAAAAGCATTACTTAAACAAAAGACGCTGTACTCCTGTCCCACTCGTAGATAATTCATTAGAAATCCAACGATAGATGATTTATCCCAAAGCATCGTTAATCCAATCACTCGCTCCAATGGATTGAGATGCACAGATGTGACACAATTTACCGTTCTCACGATGCCACGTATATGTCAACTTAGTACCACTGCTGGAACTGTAATGCTGAACTGTCAAAACAGCAACATTTATAGTGCAGCAACTACTTTGCTCTGCAGGTTCATAGTGGCTGACTTGCATTTTCGCTCGAGGATGAACGATTTTAACGTATATTATATGGCTAAGAATTTTGGTCTTCTTCGGACCTGAATCTCTGTAGGCTCTATACTTTTACCTATCAAGCACTGAATTATTAGTGTTTACATAGAAAACTACAATACTGACTTTTCAAGATCATTTTCATCTAAGTAGAATGAATTACCTCAAAGCGTGTCTGTTGAGAATATGTATACCTCTGGCACTGATGAAGGCTCAAACCCGAATCACAATAAATAATAAGTAATTCCCCGCACCTACTGAGTTGAGGAGAATTCACGAAAGATTGACACTAAAAATCTTCACTAACGTTTGGGCCGGATGGTCTAATGGTTGCTTTGTTGATTAATAAATCACGAGGTCGAGGGTTCAAACACTCTCAACTCCCTAAAATTGCACGTTATCGTGGTGATGTTCCACTCCACGAGAATCATATATAATTGCAATGCATTGCGAATAGAAATATTTTTTAATGTAATTATTAAGTAAAGGAAGTAACACTGATGAAGCTCATTGTAAAATAAATATAAGCAATGCTCGGTTGCTGGTGGATGGTGAGATTTAGAATTGACCTCCCAAATTGTCAACTTAACTGTTGCTCTCTGCAGCGCAATTGTTTGGTCGGAGCTTTTAGTGGGAAAGGTTCCAAGATAACACCCATCACAACTGCAAGCAATTGCCTCTCTTCTGAGTACACATGTATTACATAATGGCTAGTGTTTGTCTGAGTACTTATATATCAACGTTGTAATATATATATATATATATATATATATATATTTATATATATATTCTCATCAGACACATTTCAA
>JAAAKM020000985.1:0-15391 GCA_010016025.2 Alatinidae sp. Z8VKAUB7J3 | reverse complement strand
CAACTGATGAGAATCGGCGAAAAGCTTTTTGATGAAAATGATTTGCCTGCTAAATAGTATCTTCAAGTTTTGCACTATCAATAGCTTTTCCAAACAAAATATGGCTTTCAACGTCTAAATATCAATTTCCGTGATAAAAACAAATTTGCATGATTCAAAATGAAACGAAGTCTGTTAAAATGATTTAGAACTAGGCAATACCATAAAATGTATCTTCGGGTAATCTGCACCTTCACGAACTCTCTCTATAACCGACTCTATTAAGGTATCAACTGACGAAGTCCCCATCCTCACATTTTCAATTTTCAATTCCGAATTACCGTTTTGTTGACAAAACTCAAGGGAGCTAATAAAATCTTAAATTTTTCTTTACAGTAACAAATTCAAATTAGCATCATAGCAACGTGGAATAACTGCTAATTCTTTCGTCTTAAAACCCACACAAAACAGTGAGAAATGCAACAGAACTTACTGTGGATTTTGTTGGTAAGGTAAGATTCTTTGGTCCTCCTCTCTGCTTCTGTTGACATAAAAATCAAACAAGAGTATATATGTTATAAAAGTATCAAACGAGACCAGAATGGCGTATCTGCATACATCTGCCACATACCCAAACCCCTAATGAAAGGTAGAATTTTCCCACCACTACATGACCGCACACACTAGGGTCATCCATTACCATGACGTTTCAGTAACATTCTCGAATTTGTCTTTTTATTCAAAATGTAGAAATCTCATTTCATTAGCTTTTGTTGAGCACTGCATATACCACTAGTGCTTGTTTTTGTCCACATTAACATGTCTCTGACGCATGTTAAAACGTATCTAACGAACTTTTTTCTATCAAGATACAACTATATTGTGGCAATAACAATTACGTGAAAGTTGGAGAATAGGAAACTTTCAGCTTTCGAACATTGAAGAGAAAACAATTACAGCCAAAGTTAGCTGGCGATTCCAATCCCTCCGCCGGGGCAAAATAGGGGTAAATTATTGAAATAGTTGTTTCTTATACTCCCTATAATGCACTTTTACCATGCACCACAGTAGTGTTTATCATTCGCTCAAAATGCTTGTCTCAAAAGGCTGTTCCCATGCAACAGCTTGCATAATATGTTCTCAATACCTAAATATACTTCACTTCCGCTCTATAATTTTCCTGCAATTTGTATAATCTTTAAAATGATAAATTGCCGCTTTACTTTTCCTGGCCGACGGTCTACATATCCCATGCTAACTCGAGACTGTTCCAAGTTACATTTCCGTCTATTCAGTATCATCACAATAAAAACTTATAAATAATGCCCTCCCAATTACTTAATGTCCCTTTAATGACCAATATCCCACAATACACATAGGTCGTCTATTACGCAGTTTATCTCAGTCTTATCATAAGTGCTTACCATTTCTCTGAACTTTGCTTTTTTCCTGCAGAGTTGTTCATACTGTTGCGCACCCTCATTTGAACTTCTTAACGCTGCTACGACTTGTAATTTTTCGTCTTCGTCGTCCAAAAGTTCGAAATCTAAAATAGCTGTCAACGCCTAAACAGAAAGAAAACAAAACATGGTTATATTGGAGCTCACAAGCCAAGTCACGGGATCTATTCCTTTTTAAGATAACAGGGTTTTCTTTTATCCACGATATCTGCTTTGAGATATAATAACCTTATTCACTGATCCACAGCATTAATCCTATTTAATGTCTTTTAAGTTTTTCTACGTCTGCAATACATACACAAACAGGCTGTTAACCATTGCAGAAAGCAGTTTTCCCCGGATAGCACAAGGCCTAGGTGTTGAGAACGTCTAAATATATTTATTTTGTGACCAGATGTACTATTAAGCAATAGAGATGATACTGGTACACTAATATATCGCATAAGCAACATTATCTACGCATTAATACACTGCACCGTTTAGTGTCATACTTGAAATGTATTCTCTGCAATTTCTACTAGAACAATTTTGATAGAATTTTAATTTGCCAACTTAATTCTAATCACAAAAGGGATATTACACTGGTGATGAAAAATGCATTACGGTTGACATTTTGCTGTTTAACCTTTAACTGACTAATTATTGGGGGCGATTTGACCGCTGAATAACGTTCTAATTTGTTTCCCACTAAGAAATTCTTCTTTTCGCATTGGTTACAGTCCTTGCAAAGGGCAGACATTTAAACGATTTTAGGATTGTTAGCTTACACCACCCGCTCTTATTGAAAAGGTTGATCATGTAGATCTATTTTATTCTATTCTATATTACCTATTAATAAACAATATGCGCATATGTTCCAAACGTCTGTAAAACGGTCGTAAACTTGCCCTGTCATAGGCATAGGCACGAAGATTAGTGCTTAAAGTATTGCCAACGACACATAAAAATTGTTGATTCTAAGCATTACACATACTTTTAATAGCCTGTTGCTGCCAAAATGTTAAATGATTGAATTGTGATCGTGTTTGTTGCGACCAGGGAGATGGAATATACGTTAATTCTGCACGGAAAAATATTAATTTGATAATACAATGTGTCCACCAGATGTTTTCCATTGCAAATGTACTTTGAATTGTACTAATGAATCAACTTCGGTGTCTGTGTCTGTGTCTGTGTCTGTGTCAAAGCTAACCTCGTTATCGAAGTTCTCCGAACGATATGAAAACAAAGTCACGACATCGCTATTTCAGAAATGATTTTAAAATGGAGAGGATAGGTCAGTTTGAAATGTCAGTTTTGAAAAGAACACGGGAGAAATAGAAAATACGTCACCACCGGGGAACCAACCCGCGACCAAAGCTATCGCAGGCGTGTGCTCTACCAACCAACCGATGTTAACATACAACATTTTTCTGTCACCATATCAGCTCCCAATCATCCATTGGTAGACATCGACACCAGGCTCAACGCAGTTGGAGACCGACCCGTCAATCTCTCCAAAGTTCATTGACAGTTTGAAAGTATAATCTGCGGTAGTGACATATTTTCTATTTCTCTAGTGTTCTCTATTTAAAACAGAATAATTGTGCTAATTGATGAGACAGTTATTGCTCCACTAAATGTGAACTACTACAGAAACCAACTTTATCAAACGTAGCGTATCATACTTCCATCTGAATTTTACTTGCGGGCCTAGAGACCTGGGGACGCAGTTAGGTTCGAGTCCCCATTCTTTTATCATATCACATGTATTTCGCTTCAAAACGTTGATAAATTAATGAAAGGCGTCTACGCATTGAACACTGTTAGTCAACCGCCAAAATTACAGTGCAATGCGATGAGTTGCGTTTCCAGCTATTCAAAAAATTTGGAGAAAGTGCGACACGACCAAATTTAACGTATCAGTGAAATATCAGGGCAATAGAGCAAGAAATATGGAATGCATCTTTTTATGGGCGTTACTAAGCCCTTACACGAGGTTGGATGGTAACTACATGCGACACCATACTTCACGATCTTACCTCAATGCACGACTTGTCTCCGCGAATTGCCATTAACATGAAAGGGCCCCTCATGTTCTTTTGGAGCCCCAACAGAATCTTTTTCCGCTTGCAACAGCATGGCATAATATTGGCCATCTACAAAAAATAACCAAAACAGTTTAATTATATTGCTATTCAGAACCCTAAAATAAAATGCGATGGCAACTTTTACAAAAACGTCAAGTGCAGATCACAGTTATCATTTACATCGGCCTACTGTAATAAAGGAAGCTAAATGAATTTGATACCAAGTACAAAAATGAAAACCCTCATACAAATGGACCGAAATTATAGCGAATGCCTAATTGCCTATCGATAAATGTCAGAACACTTTTGAAGGCCAATCGCAAATGGCATTCGTCTTCGTGATCAGTTTAGATGCTATGCCTATGTTCAAGCGGAGTTCCAGTAGAGAGATCCATCCAACCTAAGATCAGGTGCATTCTGCGTACCTGAGGGCAAACAATATTTCAAAAAGGCACAGAAATACCATATAATGAAATGTTAAAAAGTCTAACCCCCAATAAAATAGAACTTGTTTTACCAAGGTAATTCTTGTTGTAAATATTTAAGGCATTTGTCACAAAGTCTCATGAACGTAGTGTCTCTGTTAATAATTTCTAATGCAGATATCTAATAATTATTCCAAAACCACAGAGTGGGCAGTTTAAAGCAGAAAGTTGCTTACCACATGTGAGAACAAAGTACCATTATCCGTGCAACAAACGCCCTCTGGTCCGACCAGGTGGATCCATCCTTCTTTGCCCTCTCTGATTGGCAGCAGACATTGGTGCACCTGGCACACAAAACACAAAAATGGTTAAACACATTGTGAACAGGTCAAGGAAGACGACGACCCACTCTTGTCACATTACTTGTGTAACCCTCTCTATATACCACGGGTTTTGCTCCTGATATCAAGTACACTATGGTCAGTCCAGTGTGAACAAACGAAAAAATGCAAATGAAAATATTGGAGGTTGTTCCCAAAATTTTCTTGTCCCGCTGGTTTCCGTTACCCAACAACAAATCACCACAAAATAGTAGGTCCAATAACTGCGAGGCACAGAGGCACTGAGCAAAAAGTTTCGCACGTTTTCGGTATATACGATTCCGAACTTAAATTCTTGGCTTCTAACCTTTAATACTAGTTACTTCCACCATTAAAACGTAATGAGTCTTTGGTATTCTGATTCTAGTACTGTGAATGCGCGCCTTTTTTTTCGTAGAACTGATGGTCGTAAATGATAGATACCAAGGTTAAACTATTGGGCATTGTGTGTAAAATCCTTTTGGTACAACCGTCATTTACATTACAGCCAAATTTATAGCAGACCATACTTTCTTTGTAGTAGAATACAGTGAATGTATTGCAAAAGGCCAGTGCCTCTCCTTGTGTCTACCTATTTTGGACTTGATTTCCCATCAGTAATGGTAAAGATAAGAAACCCTTTGATTTCAAAAATAGATGTTGTTGATGTATATCAATATTTCATTCCATTATGTATTATTACGATTTTTGCAAGGTTTTTCTCCTAACCGATCACGTTCATCCTTTAAAATGGTGGCGACGTAGGAGCTACGCGTGAAGAGCTTGCTACTTGTATTTATTCTTTATAATGTTATATACTTTTGTATGCACTGATTTTAATTACGAGCGTTGGCTTGTAACTTTAAATTTATGTACGCGTTTAACATTCTAGCCCCCCACCCCCCTAACTGATAAAATGTCCACCCTGAGTAGTGTCAAGAATCAGGGCTTTGTAGTGTGACTCATTTCTTGAATTTAGACCGTTCATCTTACAATATAAAAGTTGGAAATTATATTCAACTATCAAGGTTCTTCTCTCCATCTGCGCAAACTGATTTGAAAATCATTTTATTTCTCCGTCACTCATCAGATTCGAAGGATGGCAACATTAGAACTGGCCATCCTTTACAAAAATATCATTTACAGTTAGTACGACATGCTAATATCATGCCAACTTGCACCACAAAATTCCACAAATTCAAATATTTAAGCTGATAAATAATTAGCTAAGGTTGTGCATCATGTAAACTGTCGAACTGCGAGGTTCACTTATTACGGCTGACTTAAATTGGGGGAATTGATCTATAATTGTTGGTATTGATGTATGTGGCAAAATTGATCTCAATCTAAAAATGACGTAGTATGTCCGTTCCTATCTAAGGCACATTTTACGAAGTTAAGGAATCGCTTGTCCACTACGACGTGAATGTATGCGTCATTTTAATTTACGTGAACTTTGATGTCTTTGGTTAATGGACTTTAACCGCTGATTATGTAACCAGTCACCGAGTAGTTCCTATTTCTTAGTTGCAGTTCTTACGTAACTTCACATGTCCTACAATATTGCGCAATCCTTTATATTTTCATGGTTCCAACAAAGAGCATGGTGTGGTGTCCTCACTGTTGCTAGTTTTAAGAACGTTCCTAGTACTCCTTCCAACTAACCGAATGCTTCTTTCGTCATTAACTATTGATGAAAAATAACTTTTTATGACGTGCTGTTGTAGCTACCAAACTGTCAACAAAACAGCAACCATCACTCTAGCAGTGCCCAGTCTGCATAACGGAGGCTTACTCACAGCATCCGTCAAGGAATTTAAGCTCTCGTGACAATCGACTTAATTATTTGCACCATCAAACCGACCTCTTCCGAGGCACTGTGACTATAATTGCGCGTCTCGATGAGCAATGATGGCCATTAAATATCAATGTCATAGCCTGCAATGGCTAGACTCAATAAGGATTGGTATAGAAGTACCAATTCATCGATTATATGTGTGATGCCCTTCGTAACAACACGTTACTGCCCTTTATAGACAGAGTTTAAATTTTCCATGTATTGACTATTCATACACACAGCACATTCTTCCACGGAATGCGATTGGCTAGTGTGTACACCTTATGAATTGCAATACTTCAATAATTCTTCGTTTTGTGCGTCGTACGCTTGTACAACTGGCACTCGAGGAAAGTTTGAAACACTCCTCTCTACGCAGACATTATTCGATGAAGGCATTAAATCCTAAAGAACCTTGGAGGGAGGACGTGGGAAGACATGTTGCCATGTACTACGCAACACGTTTGCATTTCTAATATAGTTCCAAGTTTCCTCTGTAAGGTGCAAGCAATGTTCTCTTAAATTCCTTACGTCTGAATAGAGCACCGGTAAAGCTGATCCATCAAAACGGATGAGCTTGAGTTTTACTTATCCACACAGCTGTTACGTTTGACAGGGCAACATAAACTTAATAGTAGGAGCTTTGAAGTTAATATACAATAGCATACTAAATATTGGCGCTATGATTCGGCTGATTCCCTATAATGCTTTCTTATGCCAACAAAAACTTCCTTTAAAAATCCTTGAAAAATCCTTTGCCGAAAATGTCAATCAAAAAGGGTAGATAAATAGAAAATACCATAAGTCACCACAACTGAAGATATAAATTGTTGGCACCGTCTACCTACCTCACATCTCGTGTCCTCGGCAAAACATTTGACGATGTTGCTGATTAACCTGCAAACGTGGAGAGGCACCAAGGTCAAAGACGAAAGAAGTGAAGCCATAAATAAAGCAATAATTTTTTTATTGAAGTGGTACGTAAGTGGAGATGAGAACTGCTTTTCTTCGTGTTTGTGTATGCGCATGGTACTGGACTCATAATCAAGCAACATCTTGGGGACTGATCAATCAAAATATCAGTACTACTCCAGCTATACAATCTACTTAGCTTATTTATTGAGACCGTACAGAGTCATCAATCATACAATAAAGCACCCAATACAATTAACTCTATTCCGCCCGGAGGAGGAGGCAGTGGGTCTGGGTTTTATGGAGCCCTCGGGAAAACTCCTGCCTGATACTTTAACTTTGTACAGCTGAAACTTTCCAATTTTTCATTTTTTCTGTATCTGTCACTATGAAGTTGCATTTTGACAAAAGATTATTAGACTGTGTCAAAATTTGCGTTTGAAAAATGTATGTACTCAAAAATCAAGCAAATACGCTACTTCAAATGGCCATTTTTCGGGTCAAACTTCCCGACAAAGTTCTATATATTGATGACTCAAAGACACTACATTTTCTTTTTGTCAAGTAATTTACACAAGGGTCTGCTGTTTGTCAATTGCTTTTTGCTTTCCCGCTTTTTGTTACACCACACTTCACGCATCCAACGCAAATGGTTAGGAACTTCGAAATTGTAATAATCGCCATGACTTAGTTTACAGCCCTAAATACAAAACCTACTGTGTACAGAATCTAATTGCAAATAATTACATGGTACTCTAAAATGATCACATTCACCCACAGTTGTCATAATTGTCAATTTAAATCATTGGTTCCCAAGATTTTCTGAAAACCAAGTGTAACACTGGAGCACAACCTAAGGGAAGCACAGACATCGTGACAACAGTTTGTTATATCTTTTTGCACTATTTGGCAAGTAATGTGGGTGTGGTCGTTCAGAATTAATGGTTACTGACTATGTGACATACTTGACGTTCCACAATAGAAACATATACTGGGAAACCTTTCCCCCACTTTTGTGGTCTTTGAGAAATACATATTTATATATCCTTACAATAACCACATACTCCTCGTCAATAACCAATTACAGTTTATCTTCCTTTTGTCTACTTTTGCAATAGTCCATGACATCGTGAAATGTGTTTTGCAACCCCCGTTTTTTGAAACTATGACCTAACCTGCAACATACTGTGAGCAAGTTTTATCACTTATCATTTTGGAATGAAACAAAAATTACCCTAGTCTGGTTAGAAAACGCACTTACTCGGTGCATGCATCAATAATTCATCTAAACTGTACTTCAGGTATTGAAAATGTACTTACCGACTGAAATCGACGTCCTCAAGGGCTCTAGAGAGTAAGTAAGATCGAGAGCATTATTCGGGTATTCAACCATTAATTTCTCTTTCTCCATTCGCATATGGCTTACTTATAATACAACTGACATACAGTTTTTACTTTCCCTGCCATTTAATTCATTTAAAGGTCGCATTGGTGTACGTGCTTGCAATGACCCTAATTCTTATGTACTATTCTGCGTAAACAGACCAACAAACTTGCAACATATGTGCAAATATTCCATCGCAGTTAATCATCCAAAGAACTAAATATGGCGTCTTGCAACCAGCTCGTTTGGATTGAATATACAATGGTCCTCACAGCCACGTCAGAGGTAGACATAAAACGCTACAGGAATTGCCAGCTTCATATTATCGTATGAAGTAAATACGACTAGGGTACATATAACACAGTCATCTGTAAAATAACTTTAATTATCATATATTTCATATAGCACAACTTAACGTTCACATAGACGTCAATCTTTCGTAGCGCACACAGTCGGCGTTTGCAAGATAAACGATGCAAATTAACTGATTGCTTTGTTCAAATGCAAAAGACGGATTGTACCCCCCGCACTCTCCTTGTATTCAAAATCGTTATCATAATTAAATGCCATATCTTAAACATCTCCCACGTCCGCAGAAAATAGCAACCATTAACGGAAGAAACACAGACATCACGCTGGCTGCACTTACTCTTTCGGGAATGGGATTGCCTGAAATAACGTCGCTAGGCCTGGAAGCCAATCTTTGTATGAAGTCCTAAACGGAACAAAACAGGCAAGACATAACTATACAGGAAAAAGGATTTTGATATAACGAATACACAGGTCAGAAATACTCCTATGCAGAGAGAGAGAGAGAGCTCCCAGTGATGGGAGCAGCTTGACGTCACACAACAGACTCGAGATATATCGGGTAAACAGGGATTTCGTTTTCTTAAATTTCAAATACAGTCCTGCAATCCCGCTGGTGTCTGCCTCTCCCTGTGGAGGGGTTAAAATGTTGTTTGACTTTACCGAAAACGCAAGGGGAGTGATCAGTCTTTGCTTACAAAGCTACAAATCGATGGTATTTACAAGTCTAAGTTTTCATCGATGGAACTTGAGTCGTATTATACCTTTGTCTAATCTGTAGAAGCCTCAAGTAATTCGAGATTTCATTGCTGCAATAAATCATATTCGCTTCTGCTAAAGTATCTGATCCAAATACCACGTGCTTGACACAACTTTGAAGACAGCTATGTATATATTACGGAGAGATCGTGTCAAATGTCCTTCTCTTAACTTAATTTTTAACGACCTCGAGAGGCTAAGGCATAGCATGTATATAATCATCTCGCAATTCTTTATTCCAAACCCATAACCATATTTTATTCTTTAGTATTAACGAAACCTTTCTTGTTTAGTACATACTTCACAGTTTCTTACTTCAGATATTATGTTTGCAACTTACTAAACATAAACAAATAAACAAGTGTACTACATATCAACAACCATACAATTTTAAGCTTGGGTTGCCAAGCAGTGTAATCTCCACCTGAGAGACAAAAATGTCAGATCATGTTTCTACTTACACGCACTCCAGGACTGCCTCAAAACATTTAAGACTTTTCTCCTTTTCTGTAGATTCACTGTAAAAGTGTAGATAAAGGTGTCATTTGTGTTGTGTCAACATCAATGAAAACATAAATAAACATTATCAATGAACTTTTCTACCAAAGAAACTGAAACAGTGGCTTGATCTCTTGCATTGTGAAGGCTTCCATTGTTCCACATTTACATAATTCAATCCAAGAAGTATCTACCGTTACCAATAGCACCAGTAGATGAAATTACACAAACACGTAGCTCACTGCTTTAGATTTCTAGGGTTTGACAAAGGAGTACATTATCAAGTGAGTCATAAATGCAGTATAGTTGTATTATATTATTATAGTTGTCGTTCCTTCCTTACAGGGTCTCTGTTACGTCACACCATCAAAGGAAAATAAACAGCGCTATCAACTAATATCGTAAAGATAATACTTACACATCCGACCTCAGGTCGAACACGTGATACACTGCTGCTAAAAATATAGACACTATATTCGGTAGCACTCTTGGATGAGGGCAATTTGCGCTTGGAGTATGTACACTATAGAAGAAAGACAGCAGAACAATATATATAACCACTGTCGAAAAAAAATGCAGTTAAATTAGTCTATTTTTCCAACGACAATTGCAGTCGCAAGATACAAAAGAACAACAAGCACACAATAGCAAAAACTTCAACTCTGAAAAGCGATTAACTACAGCCAGCAGAACGCCCTACTTTTCCCACAATAAATATATTTTTATACAGTAGGCAGTGCTTTTTCCGTGACTAATGTTCTTTCTTAGTGTAAAATACATATATTGGTTTTTCGTGCACCATAAAGTTCAATCGCATGGGGACTGAACCACAAGCCAATACAAAAGGTCTCTTTTCCTCGCCCCTTTAATTCCTTAAAATATAAAAAACCGATACGCAGCCGTGATAGATCAACGATCATCAAAGTGCTGTCTACCCTAATTGCAGACAAATGCCCGTGAGTATATCCCGTCCAAAGGTATTCATCAATGGTTCGACCACTGATCTCTAAAAAAGACTTAACTAACAGTTAAAAAAGCAATACTTACGTTTCTATAAAATTTCGTATCTGTTGATGAGTGCTATCACAGTTATAAATCACGTAGAAATAATCTTGTATTAATGCTCTTAAATGTGGAAGTTTTCCAAAATCCTAATTGAATTGTGAAAGAAAAAACAAAATTTAAAACGAAATATAAGATTTACAGAGCATAACACTGTCACTGCTTTCACCGAGAATGATGGTGATAGCGGCATCTTAAAGTGAATATTAAAGTGAGATTTAAGACAACACAGCAATAAAACTACAGAAGCGACTACAATCATAATTCTGACTCTCTTCTTTTTCTAACTTCTCTCGTGATCGAGCAGAACAGCTCCGGAAAACAGTCGTCTTTCACCCCTGGCTCTAACATAGACATACGTAGAGCGTACACCTATGGCCCCTGGTCGGCTTTCTCACAATCCAACTGCCCCAGTTTTGGGCACTGCTTTGCTTTCTTGGCAAGGGCATTCTAAGCATATTTGTACCAATATCATCAATACCTCTACTGTTAATGTGGCCAAACGAACTCAGACGCTATTTTCTACACCTCTCCCTGATGTTGTAGTTTGCCATTTGTCCTTGATACCGTTCTAACACGGTCTTGGACACGTGTGTGCCAAAATGCCCACCGCATCTTCGAATCTGTAACTTACTTTTCTTGGCGGTTGGTCAAGGACAACCTTTTCAATTGCATATGCCATGGCTCGCCAGGCAATGTATTGTCTATTTCACCTTTAGACTTTGGTGCTATGACCCTGTCAAAAAGGGTGGTATCCTCAACATCTTTCTCTGATCGTTCCCCTCATGCTGGACCCACCTACTTACCTCGGCTTCGATCCCACCATCACATTGCAAGGTATCTCAAGGTATTTTACGATTAGTTATATGGGTTGGGCCAATCCTTATTTCTTTAATGTGTAATTTGAAGATTGTGAGGCCAACTCTGTGAGTTTATCATGCATCCTTGTGCTTTTAAATCCGTAATTCTGTATGATAATAGCGTCTTAACCAGTACAAAACAGCCACAGTAAAAGTCTCGAGTTGGCAGTTCTGAAGTTAACACATTAACCTTCTTAGCTGGGTTCATAACGTCATCTTAAAAATCGCTCCTATTTATTTCCTCTGTGAAATCAAAAATTCGAGTACTACCATCAAAGTTTTACGTTCTTTCTTCAAATACGTCAAGTACCGTGGACAATCATTAGAAGGTTGATTTGCTTCATCAGCAAAGAAGTACATGTCGTACCAAAGAAAAATATAATAAGTCTCCTTATCTTTTGAATCTATGGCGTGAGGGTGACTTCAAGCCAGCAGTTAATTATTCATTTTTAATGTGATCTGCATAAGGAAAGATCAAGTTAGCTCTCTGGGCTACCATGCTCTCCAGCTCATGCGTAGCCAAAGTAATTGTTACTAGAACAAAGTGTGAACATGACTATAAAACTACACATAGCATATTATTACCAAGTGAAAGAACTGTTCATTCAGAAATGATCGACACTTACAATGCTATGTTTTAAAATCCTTTGAACTGTCGGCTGAAAAACTTCCACTATTTCAGCTTTGTAGCCTTTCCTGCACAACTGTTGAGTGTCAAAGGAAGATGAGGCAAAAGAAGAGACAATTGTGTTAGTACATAGAGAACTGAAAACAAAATATCCTAGGTCTAAGACTTCTGTACTTGCTACTTTTCAAACTTGATACTTGACTAAAAATTTGAAGAAGAGCTTGCTTAATCGATAACTGCTACTTTGGCAAACTACTTTTTAATGGTTCTGACCTTTACCTAGTCACTACAGGCCGGACTTCCAGACTTCCATTTAACTGAGAAAAAGCTGCCTATATTCACACACATTGCATCTCTTACAATGGTTATAAGGGACTTGCTCTGTCTAATAAGAGTTTCCATTAACACTCATACAAGCCGCTTAATAAGATGAGTCATCAACTTTGTATAAGAAATTTTGAGAAGGAAAGAACACAAACATCAATAGTAACCTATTATATGTTAACAAAATCATGGGAAATATATAATTCAATTAGATACGAACAAATAAAAGGTAGGTTGCATTGCCCATGCCTAACCAAAGCTGTTCTGCTCTTGATAATAAAAAAATAATAAATCTTTCAAAGAGAACATATTTCTTAAATCTGATAACGGTCACATAATTTATACTGGAAAGTTCCTTTGCATAACAAAAGGTGATAGTTTCCCCCCAAAATATATTTGACCACCATAATATTTGGGTGGAAACCCCTCTACTTAAAGAGGGGTATCTCAGGACAGCTTTAAACAAAGGTGATACCTGTATGTACGCTTCATGGGAAATATTTACTATTACGGCACCATGCTAAGCAATAAACATACAATTAAACATGAAAATATCATTGAATCAACAACAAAGTTACATTCTTACCATCTGAAAACATTTGCAAATTGCAGGTGTGGGATAACATAATTCCAGTAAAGGCCCTGCTGTCTACAAATTAAACAGTAAAATGTTTCAAATGATAATTTTTCATAAATAAAAATGGTGCTGAGAAAAGAATTGGAGAAAAAAATCACTTGTGTAAGAAATTGGACATCACATTCAGAAACGTAAAACATTTCCACAAATATTATCCACCAATCCATCCCCTCCCCTTATGTGATCATATTTGGTGTACACATTTGGTAGACAACATGGTGATAAAACACAGCATAGATGATCTCATTTAATAAATTTCTGGGCCTGATAAACATTTGCATCCTGTACTACAACATGAAACACAATCACCATTTTATATTGGGTGACTGTTGGACTACTTATTTGCACTAGTACAACCATTGCTAACAACATAAAGGAAAGGATGAAGTTTTCCCTACCTTTAAGATTGCTTCTCTAACAATGTCGGTCATTTCATAGCCATGCTACAATGAAAGGAAGTCACCTTGCTAAAATATTTGACATAAATTTAAATGCAATTTACAACACTAATAACTCTTACTACTATTGTACTAATGTGGAAACATTTTTTTATTGTTTCATGTAACATTTATATTCCACATACATTTGCATACATAACAGCAATAACAGGAAATAAAGCATACTCACTGTAACAAAACAATACATTCCAAGAGTTATTAACAGTGTTTTGCAAAATGTTACATCAGTCATTCTGAATGCAAAAAACTAATCTACTGCTAAAATTTCTTTCAAATTCACTGTGTATAAAATTTGCACCTTAAAATAAGATAAGACATCTAGGTAACTGTAAACACACAAGGTTCATTCAAATATTTCAAAATTTGCAACAGCAAATTATAATCTTACAGTTGTAGTAAATACAAGAAATATATACTTACATGAAGTAGTAAATTTGAAATTGTGTTCAATGGCAGCTGGAAAACTAAGTCATCATGCACAGGAGTTGTGAGTGAAAACTGGACCAATTCCTTCAAGAATACAGATTAAAGATATTCTTTTGATTATTGTACTTAGATAAAACTGCAGTTTACACTCTCTATCATCAATTAATAATTTAACAGAATATCATACTCCAATTACCCTAAAATTTAAGAACATGCTAACAATGTTAGTAACATTGACACTGAAAGCATTGACCTTGTAAATCTTTGTACATTAATTTCTTAACAGAAACTAGTAACAATCCAAAAAACTGAGCTGTCATCAGGATCATTTATATCTAAGTTGGTGGGACAAGATAAAATGATAAACATGGTCCTCATTTAAATCCCAGTCCCTAAGTATGGCTATGAAATTTTTTAAATAAGTGATTCAAATTTCAATTTTGAAAAACATGGAATTTTATTGGTGTATAATTATTAAGTCATGAATTCAGTTCTAGAGAGTTGGTCAATGGACCCATAATCACCAGAAGCAGCAAAAGAAAAACAACTTAAGATACAAACAATTCCCTTAAAAAAATCATTAAGCAAAGTAAGCCCTAACATGTACGTATTCACAGGGCCTTATCAAACACTTGAATTCAAGAACAGAGCTCCTCACTAAGTGCCGACATTGCAAGAGAGCAAGAGAAGCATGAAACTCACGAGTAGCGAAACTTTTTTTTTACTTTTTTCAATCTCTTTATATATATATATATATATATATATATATATATATATATAAGATTCGAACCCGGGACCTCATGATTACTAAACCAACGCCTTAACCATTGAGCCATCAAGGCTAAGTTAAATTGCAAGCTATTGTGGTAACGCCCACAAAGGGCGAAACAGTACTGTCTGCAGATTGAGTATATTCGCTCCTTTACGTAAGTTTAGTTGAGCACTCTATGTTGAGACGGTACCATTGCTGTTTGCATTATGCAATGCTCACCACGCATGCGGTTT
>JAAAKM020000981.1:2448-15403 GCA_010016025.2 Alatinidae sp. Z8VKAUB7J3 | reverse complement strand
CTGGATACCACACATACTCCCCTCCTACAGATACTTTCACTCTTTATGAGTATAGCCTAATTAAGGATTAAATAATAAATCCGACATTATGATACTCAAGTCTGTCAAAAGAAACAGAGTTGTTATTATGAATGGCCGACCATTTATCGATAAAGTGATGGAGTTGTTGTCTGACCCAGTTGTATTCAAGTTTAGAGGTTGATCCATTGGAGGTTACTACAAAGACATATAAACACAAACGTCCCCCAGGGAACGTTATGAGCAAGGCGTGTTCTCCCAGACAGTAGATAAGAAATTAACACCCATCGATTCACGACCTGGTTCCCTGTATGGTCTTCCAAAGGTCTACAAATTTGGTTTACCAATGAGAACAATTCTTTCTGCTATGAAGAAATATTCGTGCAATTCAGCAAAACTTCTCGTAAACATTGTAACGCCCCTTTCCACAAATATTCTGTTGTTCTCTTTTCTGACAATCATTCATAATTCTACTCCTAATTCTAGTAATTAAAAAGCGTTATTCGAGATGAAACTATTAGTCTAATTCTCTTTTTAATGAATAGATTCATGATGTTAACCCGAAGGAGTTCTCCAACTCTCTCAATTTAGCAAAAAAGACAAGTATTTTTTATCGACAATGAACTTTGCGATCAAGTAAATAAGTAGCTATGTGTTCCCCTGTGAGTCCATTGTTTGTTAAAATCTTTTTCTTTCATCTACAGAATAAGTTGATGGTTGCTTGCCATCTTCTTTCCGTCCTTTTTTTGCAAATATTACGTTAACGATTGTTTTTTTATTTTTACATCTCAGTTAGACATATTACACATTTTTGATTTAATCAACACTCGACACCCTAAAATTAACTTTACTGTTGAAGTAGACATGTGTGCTATATTACCTTATTCGATGTTTTAGTTAGTTTTAAAAGAACACTAGAGAAATAGAAAATATGTCACCTCCGGTGATCGAACCCGTGATCCACGCTTTCGAGGCGTGCGCTCTACCAACTGAGCTAGACGACCTCCGATGTTAACATACTTTTTATTTCTCTAGTCGCCACATTAGTTCCAAATCACCCAACGGTGAACATCGACATCCAGCTCAACGCAATTGGAGACCAGCCTCTCTACGCCATGTGACTTGACCAAGAAGAACTGCCCTCCGGCCACTTATCAATCCAAAGCCTATTAAAGTTAGAGAGTGTCATCGAGAACTAATTGCAGAGGACAGAAACCAGAGAGTACAGATTCCTCCGTAAGGTGCTCTGTGCCATCGGCAAGAGAGAAAATTTACATCCTGGGATATACAACCAGCGTAAAAATATTGGCCTTTCTTATCATAAGGGTTGGCAAATCACATGATACTGTAATGCTTTGAAAAGGTCCCTCGGGCAAGTATTAAAATATCTGCAAAAGATAGGGGCTTTTATTCTTGAATAGGCGTCTAATAACATGTTTCATTTTCAACTTTCTCCATTGGACACTTTTTTAAAACAGGTTCGCTTCCTTTCAAAAAGTTGTTCTTTTAAAGACCTTTGGCTTGGTCAATTTTCGTTGCTAACTTTCTAAAAAAAACACTCCAAAACGTCGCGTTTCCTATTAATACATCACAAGAAGCTCTTTACTTCATTCAATACGATTGCTGTGATCAGTGTATGGAGAAAACGTTTAGCTAAATGAATCTGTAACTTAATTCAATATTCAAATTTTGTACCACTAACCAAATTTTTAAGTTTTTGGAAGTAATGCTATATGTGTATTACTTAGGTCTGAGAGTGTTATTTTAAATTTCCATTTTATTTGGAAAGGTATCAGCTTCTGATCGAAGAGTAGAAACCCTATCATCACAAGTTTTTAGGTTATTTATTTGTTACTGTAGGAAGATGCTTGGACTTTGATAACAAATACTTATTCGGCTGTTGTTACGAATTCATTTTGAGTGTATTGAATAGTTGAAAGTTGAAAATGAAACATGTTATTAGACGCCTATTCAAGAATAAAAGCCCCTATCTTTTGCAGATATTTTAATACTTGCCCGAGGGACCTTTTCATTTTGTTGTTACGAATTCATTTTGAGTGTATTCAAACCCATGGCAATGTCCAGATATTGAATGACTTGCAACTTTGATTTCCAAGTACTTGTTGGGAAGAAATGATTGAGCTTGCGGTGATTTCGTTTCCTATTCTTTTCTGCTTATATCCCTAATTTTTGTGTGTATCATCATCGATTCTGTTGAATCCGATGTTATCCTTCTCCGAATATGTTGTCAGTTATTTCAATTAGAAACGAATCTACCCAGTTCACGAACGTTTACGCCTTCAACTACCCATTAATGATGATTTACCTTTCTATTTGTACAGATATAAATAAAATGAGGTCTGAGTTTATTATAAGTATTGCTAACCTTACTTCGATATTTCAATTCAGTATCCAGGCAAAGTATGTGGTACTGAGAGTTACGATTAGGGTTTCCATTAATAAAAGTGCCAACTATATCGAACGAGTGCCACTCCTCGTTAAGTAGAAATCACTCTGTCACCAAATTTCTGTGCCAACAGTTCAAGCGTTGCGTTTGAAGTATGGGGAGTGACACCATCTTGCATAAACCATTTCTGATTGATAACAATCCCTCGACGACGACTGACAGCTGCATAAAACTTACGGGTGACTGTGCAATTATTCTGCAGGTTCACTGTAACGGTCCTTCCCTCTCCATCCTCAAACCAGTAAAGTCCAACTATGGTTTTTGAATTTATTGTACACGAAGCTGTAACCTTTGAGCTGTGCAAATGCCGTTACAAAACATGTTGTGGAGGTTCAGTTCCCCAGAAAACACCGTTCTTTGAATTGACATAACCATCAAGATGGAAGTGGGCCTCATCACTGAACCAAACATTTTCTATTCAGTTCACGTTTTCCTCCATCTTGTTATTAAGCCAATTGCGCATTTCTACTCGATCCCGTGCATCTTGTGCAGTCAACCTTTGCATAATTTGAATGTGATACCGGAAAAGTGTCAGGTCCTGTTTCAATATACGGACTGTGCTCATCCGACTCAGACCCAACTCTTGGGAGCGTTGTCGACTTTTTAGGACCTTGAGAAGAGGTCAGGCGGACAGCGTCAAATTTCTGTGGAGTTTTAGCTGCCTTGGTTCGGGCAAATCTCTCTTTGCTAACATTGTGAACAGTTCTATCAGTTTGAAACTTCATAACAAACCTCCATATCGTCTTTCTGTCTGGAGCTTTTCGAGGTGCAAAAAAACATTGATAATGTCGTTGGGTTTGCACAATCGATTTTGTCTTGAAGTAGAATTGCACCAGTCTCCCTTTTTCTTCGATTGTAAGCGGCATCCCCACTAAATCAGTCTCAAACTATATTAGACGAAATTCCTGACATGTATCTCAGACATCTGAAAAGAAAACCAGAATTCAGATTAGCCGTTGCAGAATTAGAGTCCAATAATTTTTTAGCCCTTTTTTGGGACACACTGTACTTCCGTACAGCAGTTACCAAGTGACGGGAAAACGAAAGACCCATGTTTGACAGTAGATTACAATAAGATGCAGAAAGTAGACTACAATAAGATGTTGTTCTCTTTATGGTTAAAACAATAACAGCAGCAACCACTGTTGTGACTGTTGCCAGGAGCTATAAGTTAGTATGTATGAATATATGCATCTATTTTTGTAGATAGCTACATATAAAAATTGACATGTAGGCCTATTTCTCTGTGCTTATGCATAAGTGTATACGCCTGAGAGTGCTTCAGTGTTTATATAAGTACGCATCTATGTACGACCATCCTAAACTTTGCCAGCACTTATTAAGAATTTCAACAACGTTTGGTATAATGAAAGTTTCACAAAATTGACATTGTTTACATATCACTGTAGTATAGAAAACGACAGATAAGGAAATTTATTGAGTTTTATCTACAGCAATTTATCGGCGGACTATTTACCGCTTTATTCATTTATGTATCATATAATTTCATTTCTTTTGGTAAAAATGTAACGTCTAATTATTATGATAATGAATCTAGTTTTTTTGCCCTTAACTTCTCACAAGTAGTTCTATTAATTTTGTGACTCGATGTCCACTACATACACTCAAATACTAGAATTTATAAGCCAAGCAGCCTCGTTTGCTTTCCACTCCCTCTTTCTCATATTTTTGCAACATTTTTCACCTTAGAGAGAGGTTCTCAAAAGCAACAAACTGGAACTCTTTGACTCCTTGGCCGACTATTTAAACAGATATTGGGGTATCACAGGGGGCCAATACGTAGAAGTACCTTCTGATGACATCACAAGGTCACTGTGGCCTTCGTTGAGAAGCAGCCTCACAGCAACCAATTGATTTCATATTTGCATTGTTATAGAAAGAGCGAGCACCATCAATTAATTAGAAGGATGTTGACCTATGGCAAAACTTGCCCATGTCTATTTTAAAGCCCTAATTGTGTCTATGAACTCAAGTATGTTCATTAATAATTGATGGTTATTGAAGTTTTGTGATGTTTGTTGACATTAATTTTTCACTATGCATTGCATTAACAATTTTAGCGGCTGTTTTGAGCTATGTGGTTAGAAAATTGGCTGCAGTGCATTTTTGTTAAATAAGAAAAAAATATAGTACTAGTAGTAAGATGCGTCGCCAGAACTGTGGGAGTCATATTGATACAAGAACATGCTCTGTGTTGCAAATTACGGCCTACTTATAAATCACTTGGCTCCCGAGAGTTGAATAGTCAATGACGAATGCTTGGTGTCTTGATACAGTTATAATGGACATTGTTCTCGTGGTTAATGAGTAATAGAAACAGCCTAGTGTCTTTTTCAATGATTGTTTGTGGCGGTCAAACAATTCCAACAGTATCACAACTATTGAATAGCTGCAGGTCTTGTTTGTCAGCTACGACAAAGCCAACTCTTTGCTCTCTTACCGTAACAAGACCTAAGGTGAAGAGCCAAATCTCTAGTGGCAAAGACTAAACTAATTCCGTTTCATTGCCAAAGGAACCCAACATCAATAATTCAAGGAATGGTCAACACTGAAATAGCCGTGAATATCCATTATAAGAACTTTGGGCCTGGGACCCAGTGTTCTCGTTTTCGGTGATCCTCAAAGCTAGCCAGACAAAACAAGTCCAAAAGTAGCTTCGAATCCCAATTTAAGCGGTTACGGGCTTCTCATGGTTTTACAAAAGTTGCATAGAAAGAGTCAAAAATGTGCATTGTTTTGCGATACCCTTAATTATTGACATGTAGAGAGCAAACTCTAATATTAGAGGCTCAGTTACGGTGTAAAACCACATGCAGAATAAACTAGGATGTTGACATCAAGCAAGTGTTATTGTGTACCATAGCATAAAAGCAAGATGGCGGACTATGGAAGTACCAGAACACCAGCGACAACGTTCGCAGCAAATGCTCTGTAAAATGAACTCATTATGACTGACATTATGATCAAGATATGATATTGCTGTGGGAGAAATCAAGGGGAGCATAGTTTTGTTAATATCGTGTACAAAAGTTTGCGATTTGGTTTGAGATTTTGACATCGATAGGAAGCATATCGTATTTGTTTTGTTGGAGGCAATAAACTGTTAATCACTATTGTTGCTAAGATGTGCGGTTTCCCATTCAACAGGGGGTAAACAGATCGAACTTGAGACGGGGGTCATGCCTAGACTTTAGAGCATCAAACTGAATTCTCTATTACGAAAGAAATGTGTGGCTGTCAGGTTATATAATATTGTTAACAACAGCTGGGGTCTTCATTAGAAAATCGAGGCATCTCTATGATCAATATTTGCATGCATATAGAAGGTAGAGGGAATCTACGTAGAAACAATATAGAATTAACTGTAGATAAACTATGGATTATATTTGTTTCGATCATGTTCTTAAAATAATAATAAAGAGGTAAATAATAGATAATGAGATGAATATATATAATATATAATATACATAGAATATATAATATTAATATAATACGTATAGTATATATAATTCTCAAAGAGTGGATAATTACCACAATAGCTTGCAATTTAACGGCGCTGACCAGATTGGAACCCACGACCTCATTATTACTAGACCAACGCCTCAACGATTGAGCCATCCGGCTCAAAGCTAAGGCGGACATTTTTAGAGTCAATCTTTTGCGAATTCTTCTCCAATCATTGGGTACGGGGAAATCAATAAATTAATATTTATTGTGTTTCGGCTTTGAGCCTTCATCACTGCCAGACAGTCTTCATCAGCGCAATATATATATAAGGAAGAAGGAAGAGATTCCGAAAGCTCGCACAGAGTCCAAATTCAGTTTTTATGTTTTTATATATATAAATATATATATATATATATATATATATTCGCAGCAGACACATTTGAATTATATATAATTCTCTAAGAGTGGAGCATTGCCACAATAGCTTAAAACAAAAGGGCGCTGACAGGATTCGAACGCACGACCTCATGGTTAAGCCAACGCCT
Organism: Alatinidae sp. Z8VKAUB7J3; assembly: GCA_010016025.2. Lineage (NCBI taxonomy): Eukaryota > Metazoa > Cnidaria > Cubozoa > Carybdeida > Alatinidae > Alatinidae sp. Z8VKAUB7J3. The sequence continues at coordinate 8,905 of JAAAKM020000981.1, read as the reverse complement.
CAACCATTGGACCATCAAGCCCGAAAGATAAGACGGAGATTTTCAGTGTAAATCTTTCGCGAATTTTCCTCCAGTCAGTGGGTACGGGGGCATTAACTAATTATTTTTTTTTTCGGCTTTCAGCCTTCATCAGTGACAGATATACAGATATCTTTAAAATATATCATCTATTTTTCTAGAGCGGTTGCTGCAAAAGTGTATGGTAGCGACACTATGGGGGCATTGGGAGCAGTCAAAGGAACGTAGTAGGAAGATGGGAATAAATGTTAGATTAGAGATCAGAGTAAATTGGTATTCATTTTTATGTTGATTTTTTTTCTTAATTACAAATAGTTGGTTCTATAGTTTCGTCATTTACTGGCTTTTATTAGCAGCGCACTAGTACCAAATGGTAGCCCTCAATGTTTACTCCGACATTCTCGGCAGCGCTAAAAACGAGTCTAAGCAGCAGAGGGGACGGTGGCATCAAAACTTTAGGAGCCACTGTTCTAGATGGATAATCACACCAAGGGAGCGGCAAAGCATGGATTTTGTTAGATGAGATTGGATATTTGAGTGGAAAAGGTTAGGGCAGTCCTGATGTGGATATACTTCGTCGAAAGATCTTTATAATGTTTCGTTGGGCATAAGATACCGAAATCTATGATGAAGGACACTACGTTGAAATGAAATCAAATCACAATTGCTCTGAGTTGATACTAGGAATCAGCAATCAAGTATCATTTGGTTTTTGGAAACAGTTAAGAGTTCATGTAGCTTTTACAAATCAGTATCACCATGCTCAGGAAAACCAAAGGAGTAATATTGTAGATTTTACGTATCAACGACTATCAGTGTCATGATGTACCTCAACAGCCTGAAAGCAAGAAGAATTTGATGAAAATTAGAGAAAGTGAATAAAGCACAAAGTAGAGGGCACTTAGCAGAAGAGGTCAAGAGCAAATTCGATCACTGAGCTTAGAAATAGTGGATGAAGACCTGAGGAATACAGAAGACCAGTTCCTACAAAGATTTCGTAGAGGCAAGTTACGAGACAAGGAGATAACGGAAAATATCAGTGGAATATACTAATAGGAAAAGCAAAAAGATGAGGCGACAATCGCCATGGCAAAGACAAGATGCTAACTCTGTAAAGTATGATGACAGGACATTGTTCACAAGAGAATTCAATATATTTGGAATTTGAAGGAATAGAGAAACTCCTAGGGAGCATAGGGAGCTATAACTTGAAAGAATGAATGAAAAGCTCAAATCCTTATTAAATACAAGAAGATGAAGGATAGGCAAACTAGTGGATCCTATAACTTGTCAGTGGAATTGCGGAAGTGTTTGTGGGCTGTAAGAATGCAGTATATGCCAGAAGCACATAACTGTAAAAAACGGACAGAGAATTTGCTATACTAGTGGTAAAAAAGTTTGACTTCACAATGCACTAAGTATTTCACTATTTTTCTCAATCATCAACGATCTTATGGATAAGGTAATAGAGGCTTGAGCAAAGGAGAGAGAGGCTTCTAATCTTACCAAGAGATGGGGATGAGGGATACGGGGCTTGAGGCTCGTGAGTAACGACAAGTATTCATAGCTCCATAGCCACTTTAACTTTTGTGCTATAATTTTGGAGACTTCAAATTGTTTGTAAACACATGTTATTGTAGAAAATGGCTTTCTAATTCATTCGATTTATTGTTATGACGTCATTCTTTGCATGCCGTATGTAGCAACTATGTGATATTTTAACTTTGTACTTCATTGCATGTGGTTTTCTCATCAATTTTGACATTTGTAAAGGAAAGGACCTAAAAATGTATTAATTATCTTTAATTTCCAACTAGTAGGCCTTTGGCTGTCTGTATTTATAAATATTTTATGAACGCTTCCCACTACGTTGCTGAAATTTTCGGATTCCTCCTTAAGTCTTTTAGAAGTTGTTTAGATAAATATCATTGAGTCTTAGCATGCATGGGGGGCGAGGACGGGGGGAGGGGGCAAGTAGCCTTCGTGTCTTTTGCCAAGGAGTGAATGTCGTTTGTGTTCTCATTGACGACAGATATTTCCATGATCCTCCAGAGGCTGCCTCATTGCTTGCTTTTTTGCCTGGTAGCCTAAATCAAGGAGCGTTTCCCTTGGACGCCCCAGCTGCCCTTTGTTTATTAGATAGACTAATTTGTGCTTTTACTGTATTTTTAAAATGCAGATTTAAAATCGGGCCCACTGCTCATTAGGGGCCTTTGACTGAGAGACTGTCAGTAGGCCCGCCGCTGTGTATATTAAGAAGTACCCTTTAAACGCTTCCTACAACGTTGCAGGAATTTTCTGATCTTATCTGACATATTTCAGTAGCTGTTTAGTAATTATATTTGAGTTACAGCGAGTGGAAATATCAAGCGATCATCATAATGACATTTACCATCTATGGTGAAAATTTTGGTGTAAATGAAAAGGTTCGAAGTCGAACGATTTTTTAGAATTTATGTCAAATTTTTGGCAAACGTATCTAATATCAATTGTTTCATACATATTATGTGCACGGTCTCTACGTTTTCATATAGTAATGCTTACCGGTATATGGAGTAAATAGTACTATTAATGATGTTATACAGGGATCCATAGGCTTTTGACTTGAAAAAACTTGAACATGAAACGCAAGTAAACGAAAACAGTCAACAAAGTGACAATAATATTTTTTTAAGTTTTTTAGGAATTGTACTTTTTTTTACTATGTAGGCTATTGTACTAAAAGTATTAAAACTGCTGGTGTTCACCCCTTTAACCAATATTTTCAGTATTTCACTTTTTTTGATTGACTTGGCTCATTTCGAGCTCGCTCGGACACCATTGACAGGTGTCGCTTCTTATCGGGTCCACATTGCTGGTCTTCCTCTTTTTCTTGCTCCATGATTCGGTTCCCAAAGGAGAATTTGATCCACCAATTTCTCCTTTCTCCTCCACACGTGTCCAATGAATTCCAACCTTCTAGCTTTGAGGACTGATGTTATGTTTGGCAGTTCTCCATATAGCTCTTTGTTTGTTTTCTCATCTCTCCAAATAAATCCAAGGACTGCTCTCAGCATTCGGGTGTAAGTACCATCTAACCTACTATTCATGGCACTTGATTACCTTACCTTATCATAAACAAAATGATAAACAACACCTTCTTATCCAACAATTTCATGTTAAAGAGCATCAAAAACAAAGGTCTTGAAGAATTTAATACTTCATATAAAGGGTGATTTGATGATTTATATTAGTTATAAAAGTTAAAATAGTTGCCCGCCTATTCACTCACGGTCCTAATACTTAACACTCAATGGTTGTTTATCTCTTTGACATTTAAGATTTGTTTGATTGTATTTTATGAAATAATGTAAATATAAATTAATTGACCTTTGACCTATAATAATATAAAATAGTATAAATCTTAAATGGAAATGGAAATAATCTAAATGTAAACCAATTGGCCTTCCACCTTTTCTTATAAAAATAGTATATATCTTGAAGGGAAATGGAAATAAAGTAAATGTAAAATAATTGACCTTTGAACTATATTCATATAAAATAGTATAAATCTTAAATGGAAATGAAAATAATGTAAATGTAAAATAATTGACCTTCGACCCTTTTTGATAAAAAACAGTATCAATCTTAAATGGAAATGGAAATAATGTAAATATAATCGACCTCTCATCTACTTTGATAAAAAATAGTATTAATCTCAAATGGAAATGGAAATAATGTAAATTTAGAATAATTATCCTTCGACCTTTTTTGATAAAAAATAGTATGAATCTTAAATGGAAATGGAAATAATGTAAATGTAAAATAATTGACCTTCGACCTTTTTTGATAAAAAATTGTACAAATCTTAAATAGAAATGGAAATAATATAAATGTAAATAATGGAAATTTTTATTAAATGGAAATAGAAATGATGTAAATGTAAAATAATTGGCCTTTTGACCTTTTTTAATAAAAGAGATAAAAGTCCTCAATCCAAATATATAATCCATTTAAATCCAAATATGTAAACGTTTAATTTAGATTTAATACTTAAAGAAAGACGTTTTAATTGAGAAAAGGTGAATAAAAGCTAGAAATTACGTCATTAAAAGAAAACCAAATCTTCAAAGTAACAGTAGGTATATGTGCCCAGCGTCAGTTTAAACTGACACTAACAAAAGGTAGTGCGAATTTTTTCCCCTAAAACTCCTCCTTTGCATTTGCCGATACTTCACATGTCATGAATGATTACCAAACTCATCTTCGCAACTTTACAGTAATATAATATGTGTAGCCAGTAAAATATTTTGTTTGACATAAGGGTTACCTCGTCTTTTTCGATTCTTGTAGTTTTTCCAACTTAGGCCTATGTACAAAAACTCAACTTTAATATTATACCTAAACTTTAATAGGACACGAAAAAACAACCAAGCACGACATCAAATGAAACCACAGCCTGAAACGCCTTAATTAGTTGAAACTGATGCAGGAAAAGTACGGTTAATTTTTGACAGGAAGCAACGTGTTAAAACAGGAACTGATTTGCTGAAATCCGGGAAAAGGTATATTTCGTTCATATTTTTGCGACGTCACTTACAGAGTGATAATGCAGTTATCACTATTTGGCTTGACAAATTTTGTACTATTCGAGGACATTCCAATAAAATGTTTATGGCAAGCATTGATTATTCCTTTCGCTTCTGTGATACATATATCTTGGCTATGGTACGACGCTTAGTCAAATGCAGTTTTGATATTTTTGTGGTTTCAAAGTACTGAAAGCATTTCGTTCACTATGGTTGCTTCTTTAGATCACTTAATGCTATACACAGACAATTTTCTGAAAATCGTCACAATCTTCGATTTTAAGAATTTTGAGATATCCAACATAGTGATTTTTTCCGCATTTACAAAAATTTGCAAAACTAAACCAAAAATTGGAAGTTTAACGTAATTCTCTCCGTAATTCTCTACCAAACATAATTGAGAAGAATTGTGAGAAAATGGAAAACTTTATTTGGAAATGTAATAGCACTTTAAATATATGCCGGCTTCCTAGCTCCCTTCCACCTCCCTTTGTAGCTCAGCAAAAGGCCGCCCAGAGAGGAGAAAAATAGAGTCGAGTGCTGGGTTTGAGAGCTATCGAAGCTGAACATGAAAGAGAATCAACTAACAGATGCAAAAGCGTTAAGGCACCTTGCAAGTACGCTACAAATTATAGTGTGTTAGATGCAAACGTTTACAGGTGGATCCAATGTGGATAGACGAAAATTACGCTGTGCATCCGGTGTGACAATAAGAAAACAGTAAGAAAAATGACAAAATAGTTCAGCAAATTATATTATCTCTCACTGAAATGTTGCCATTGACCAACTGCAAAGTAAATAAGAGTCATAGTCAGGGAAACTAGGGTATAAGAAGTCTGAAATAAATTCTAGGACATATCTGATCTCGCGGGAGATCTGGATCGAGGATTGCTAAGATCGACTTCAAATCGAGGATGTAAACTTAAAAATAATCTTTTCTACAACCAACATCTAATGACATGCCAGTAGACAGCATTAGGGAGTAAATAGCCACAGGATGTAGAAAAAAAAGGAAGAGAAAAGACGTAAGAAAACTCAGGTATAAATATAAAAGTAAAAAAGTGAGGAATGAGATGATCAATCCAAAAATGAATCGAATAAAATAATATGTAACTAAGAAATAATTAGTAAAGAAAGCAGTTAAAAATTAACTTTGGGATATCAGCAAGCGTTTAAATTTTACTGCAGTATTAACGGTAAATCAAATGGGTTTCCTGATGTTAGTAAAACCATTTTGGTAGTGTTACTGTCATGCAGAACAAATTGATCCCAAATCTTCCTGTACATGGGCTACTCTACCTATTATCAGATAAATATTTGATGGGAATGGTAAAGCAGCTTTCTAGTGTCAGTCACAGGGAGAATTGCGGGCTAAGTACCCTCTACGCCTTTTTCTAAGTGTATCAGTTTAGCTTTGCCTTGGACCCAGTTTCCTAAATGGTGAAATCTATGACCCAGGTTCCTCCAAATGGCTCTAAGACCCATGTTCCTAAATGGCGAGTCGTGTCCGTGGGTGAGTTGTTTGTCCATAATTGGTGTTGCAATGACAAGCAAAAATCGCAGGTATTTGTAGTCTGATCTACCGGTAATAGTCTATGTTATAAGGAGTTCAATGTCATTAGAATAGAATCGATATATTCTATCCGTTGTTGGAAATCTCAGTCTCAATAAAATTCAAATTCGATTACTGGCAAAGCCATCATCATACCAACTATCTGATAAACGTTCTCATTGCGAAGTCAAAACAAAAGAGGTCACAGTTACCTCTGCCTTGTTCTTTCACCTGTAGGGATCATAGACTGTCATATCACATAGATCAGAAGATCGCAGGCCTTTTTGATCACCTGTGAATGATTGAATATTTTGATTAT
>JAAAKM020000975.1:0-15415 GCA_010016025.2 Alatinidae sp. Z8VKAUB7J3 | reverse complement strand
GAAAGAAAAGTTGATTACAGGAAAAGTAATAGCTCCGGATGCGTCCAGTCTTTGTTGCACCTAATTAAAATATAATACGATGTAATGATATTAATAATGATCATGATAGTAATAATAGTAACAGAAGTTAGAATAAGTTTGGGTATTGCTAACAGCTGAAAAAATCCCTCCTCTTTGTAGTGAAAACAAGCATTTTTCCAACTCAAACACGGTGTATTAAAATGTAACAATTGAAAAAAAGGAAAGGAATTATCAACGATCGGTGGACGGTAATATAACTGGTTAAATAGTGCTATTCATGCCATTTGGAGATACCTTACCTCTGCTAGAGGTAGATTACATCAGCATGCAATGACTTTAGTAATTGTTTTTCTGTATGTGCTCCGTCTTTGTAAACTAAAATTCTTTTGTAAGGCGTTATATGTGAGGTTCAACACATCACAGAATAACAAAATGTGTAATTCTTTAAAGCAAAAGACAAAATTTAGAAGAATATTATTGCGTAAAAATAGTAGTAATAATAATAATAATTGCATGGAAATAGTAATAATAATAATACTAACAGAATGTCAATCAAGTTTAACTATTGGTAACACTAAACATGTACCTCGTCTTTAGATTAAAAAACAAGCATTTTCCTCACCCAAGCAGATTTTATTAAAATACAACGGAATTACCTACGATAGACGCACGATTATATAACTTCTTTCACAGTGCTATACACATCATTGAGACTAGCTTACCTCTCCTAGAGAGTTGAAACAAACATGAAATGACCTTAGCAAACTTTTTTTTAAGTATATGCTGCTTTTTATAAACAAAGATTTTATCTTACTCATGATATTTGGCATTCTAATTATCACAGATTAATAGAATTTGTGCTTCTTTAAACGCAAGACAAACTTTGGAAGAATCTAATTGCGTGTTGGCAAGTCAAATTAAACACGTCGTTATCAACCATTCAGTAGCTGATCCCGCAGAGCTTTAGCTAAGTCTAAGTATAACAAAAAATTTAAAATTTAAATGCAATGCTTGGATTCTAAAAGCCATTCATTATCAACTTGTATTAAATTAAGGAAATAGACAGATTTAATTATACTATTATCACAAGAGAATCAAAATTCTACAGAACGTAAGTTTATAGACCAGCTGAGAACAGTATTTTCTTGAGATTGCGGAGTATGCATCAAGTAAAAAATAAGACTCTGATAAATCAAGCATAGTAAAGTATAAAGTTGATGTACTCACGTTAAATAGGTTTACTGTTGAAATGAAGGATTTGTTAAATATATCCTGCATTGAGTTTTGTCTTTTAGAATATGTTTGTCTTTCCTTTCAACAGTTAATATTTGCTACATTTATTTAAATAAACTTGTAGTATATCGTAAAGTAGCTTTCCTGACCAACAAAGTGTATTTCACCTTGGTCAAGCACACTTAGAAGAGGTTTCCTTCCAGGAACAGAAGTACATGAACCTAACGAGCAATGATGAGGCTATTCCTGAACTGCAAGCATGCCAAATTTATCGTTTTAAAAACCTAGCAACTTCTTATGTTATTAAATTTTACTTGTATTCAAGTTTAGATTGTTCAAATCGATCTTGCTTTGCACAATTACAAACCTACGAGCTCTAGACAAAACGCTTCTTTTAGCTTGAACCATTTAATGATGTCGTGTTGCAAGTATCGAGACGTAGGAGTTAATTTGACAACACTTCTCTCGACACTCACTATTGATTTCTAAACCTAGGAAACTACATTTTAGTTAGAACACATCAGGACATACTTTGACGCTTCAAAACCTGCTGTCTGGCTTGTGTTCTCTCCCTGTTCAGTTATGTGCTCTCGTTATCTTGTCACCATTGTGTACATCTACAAACGCTATCTACTTGTCCGAATCTTTTCTATAGAAATAGATAGAGAGGCTTTTGAGATGTCATGCAACAATTTAAAGCTATCAATGAGTCGCATGGAACTATACTGAACGCTTTTATCTTTCTGGATTTCCGTGATGTGTAAATGATGCCAGTTCCTAGGCTAGCTCACCTATGATAAGTCCTACCTCAAGAGCAAAAACCATAGCAAGCATGAAAGAAGACTTGAAATTTCAACATATTAACACAATTCAATATCTATCATAGTTATAAGACTGTTTAAAACACACAATTTTATACGAGAATTGATCAATACCTCTGCTTCAGCTTGTACTCTACCTATGTTTTGCTTTGCGACATCGCTTCGACAACCTAAACTTTATAGACTAATCGCAAACATTTTTCAACTGAATTTTGATTTTCGTTATGTTGTAGGCTCTACTGGGACATTACATGTTAATAAACAGATAAACAAGAAAATCAAACCAAAGCTTGAGTTGAAAGCATGCACATTTAAAGCAGGTACTTAATAAAAGATCTAAGTTTTCTTTCTAAACTCTATCTTTCACATGAACCAAGGTAAGCAAATAGCAGTGATGAGTTTTTGCGTTTAAAAATTTCCTAGAAACTAAAAAACCTTTGCTTGTTTTAAATTTGGGCAGCTTTAGACGGAACTAATGGGCTATTAAATTAGAGGCAATCAGAAATGCACTAAGAAGGACGGATAAATGTCCATCGGCAAAATGATAAGTGAAATTCTATCCATAGGGACAGTATCCTGATGACAACTCATAATTCCAGAGTTGTACTTTAATAAATAGTTATAGATCTATAAAAGTAACCAAATGTATACATATATTCACATACGTATGTACATTATTTAAATATACGAGATTTGGATCTTTCTTGTTACGAGAAATGGAATTGTATGGTTTTGATGAAATACAACGACAGCATCAACGAAACAAACATCTTTGAATAAACCAACGTCTTACGAAATGATCAAATGTTGAATTTAGCTCCTTAAGTAAGCTAGGCTAAACAAAAGTTGTATGAAATATAGCTAAGGATCATTTTGAAACAGTACAACCACGTTATTAAGACGAAGCAAGTATTAATGGTAACGTCCTTTTGCAAATAAATGAAAAACCACAGGATGTTTCATGATTATCAAGTGAAAGAGAAGGATCAAAATTCATAAATTCTATATAAGAAAGCTGTACATTCTTGAGTTTATTTGTTGTTTTAGGCGTGTGTATCTAGTTAGCATTTGAATTATAAAAAACCCCACGCTCTATTATATTCCAAATGTATGAATTTCAAAAATTTCAAAGCACGTTTAACCACATACGTTATGTTTTACTCCACAACATCATATTTTCTCAAGACGATAACTCGTTCGTTAAATTTCTCATCGCTTTAATACTTGCTGCTTTTGCCATAAAGAGTCGTAAACTTAAACTGACAGTGAATGTACCACTGTCACGTTTGTATTTTGGCCATTTTATAGCAAGCACATGAGGTTTTTCTATTCGAACCATTGTAATTATATTGAATAACAGTGAAGCAAATGCAATGGTACCTTGTTACTTCAAACACAAAAATTGGGGAAACAAATCGTTGAAAGTGGACAGCCTGAGCAAAGACAACAACGTTCATGTTTTGAGTAACAGTTTCTAATACCATCTTCTGTCTTGGAGAATATGAAGCTTGTTATAACAAATTAGTGGTGTCCTTAGGACCTGATAATGCATGAGAATGAGAACGCCTAGCTAATTCACCGAATCATAGAATCTTGCAAGTAGCCAAAGCATTTCTTCTTTAGATACAGGACATTTATCGTAGGATGCAGCTTATAAGATCGCCCTCTTGATGTCTTGTGACATCTTTCACAAATAAAATAGTGTTAGGAAGCTACTAACATGTTAAACAATGCTAATATCTTAAAGTAGCAAAGCCTAGCGTACCCAACAACATGTGCACATATTGGTTACACTTCGTGACAAAAAATATGCAAAGTTTGGACCTCTTAAAGCAGACTTTCTGAGTTATACTCCTCCATGAGTGAATGCCTGATATCTTCATATACTCATAAATACATAGAAGTTATCAATATGTAAACCCTGTACTAGTATCACTAAAATTGCAGGTAGCAAAAGGTCCTCTAGTATAGACTGAATTTAGGCATCAAACTTAAAACGTCCAATGCCTGCTTAAAGGTAATTTATCGAGCACAACTGCGCTTCAACATAATGTAACTCCTTTTTTCTGAATTCTCTACTGTTAGTTCATACCTACTGTAGTATATAGGAAAGAACGCCTTTTATTTCACGGATATAACAACAGCGATTTATTCAAACGATATCTCTTTTATCTGCGAGATAAGCTCGCAAGAGTTCAATGAGTGTACCGATGTGCAGAATGGGGTTCTGTCTGGTTAAGAAACTAGACGATTTAACGATATACGAAAGCTCGTAAATTTCAACTTACCCATTTTACGTGAGGATTCCCTAGACTGATATTTTGACGTTACCTAGACGTGTCTGCTTTTGATAATCGGGTGCATGCTTTTTAGCATAGATTAATAAACCAGAAACTGCTGTTGTCATCGCCATTCAGCACTTTACATGTCATTTCCTAATAAAAACGAGTAGATCTGACCAAACTACGTTTTCCCTAAGGAAGAATAACTTATTGAGGGCATTGACAACTAAGAAATAAATCTATTGCCAGTGTGTTCATAATTTTGGCAGTTGTACACCGTTTCACTAGCTACGTTTCTTTGCAAACATACTCCACTTATCTATCTATAAAATTTGATCAGCAGATCAGCGAGATACGGATAAAAGTAGACCCAAATTTCAGTCTCGTCCAACAATATTTCTAATCCCATTTTGGTAGAGTAGGCAAACAACTACGACACCTCCCATCGTAAATGAGGCAGTGTTTCATTAATGGGCCTCCGTTAAAGATAGAGTTCCAGCAAGAAAAACAAATGATGGTTTCGGTCAGCTTATATGGACATCCACAAACAGTCTATCCTCTGAAATTACTTACGTTCTACCAACATAGCTTCCTTTTCAATATCCATCGCAAAACACAGTGATATAAAAATGAAAACGTTAAAGGTCCACACCGCTGTTCCATTGATTTTTCTACTAGCTCCTTAGTGTCTGATGGGAACACAGTAGCTTTCTATTCATGTTGGAAGGGAGAGTCGTTTCTTTGAAGCTATCTATCTGAATTCAAAAAATTTCATAAGATCATAATCGACAGAGAAACTATAGAAAATCGCTCTGCAAATGTATGTACATTGACCTTAAAAAGGTTTCACTCGTTGTTGATTTCGTCTCTTAGAATCGAGCAAAACATTTGAAGTTCAAGATCGATCCTCACTTGGACTTGAGTATAACCTATTGTAAGTTTTTCATAGTTTCTCAACAGACTTCAATAAATGACCTGTACAAGATAGAACGTAACTAAACTAAATATTGTGTAGGTTTAATTTACTACCGTATGGTCCAATGAACTTGCACTTTGTGCTAGCTCTTGATAGCTGCTCGACGTGGCTGAATCTCCTGGCGATAACTCTTCAGGTAACGGAGATCCATTAGGACTAATATCGCCGTGTAATTTCATATGTTTTCTGAGCGAGCTTGGATGTGTATAGCTCTTGTTACATCCACCAATCCGGCATGTGTAGGGCTTATCCGAGGTATGAACATGTGAATGCTTTTTTCGATCACTCGAGTTGGCAAAGCGTCGCCCACAGCCAGAAAACTCACAAATAAACGGTTTCTCACCGGTGTGAGTACGTTTGTGAATTTTTAAATTTTCCGACCGTGCAAATAATTTTCCACATCCAGGAAATGGACAAGGAAATGGTTTCTCCCCTGTATGAACACGTAAGTGATTGACAAGTTTATACTTTGCCTTGAAAGGTAGTCCACTTCGAGGACAGTTTTGCCACTGACAAACATAGAGTCCGTTTCCCGTATCTGCTGTTTGAACATGCTCCTCGTTCAAATGGTTCACTATATCTTGCATTAACGTAAATTGCCTTCCGCATGGTTTCATTTTGTTAAATCCATGTTGTTCGATCCACATGCAAGTCATGATATGTGGAGTTGTAGGCTGTCGAACATACGGGTAAAACATCCCAGGGGCCCCTCCTTGAGGTCCATGGACGAGTGTTTGATCTAAGTACTGTGCATGAACGTTCGGTGGAGCACCATATCGATTTCTAGTATACATTTCACTGTCCAAGCCATAAGGTACATGTCCTGGTAAAATGCTACTCGAATATCCGCGTGCTGGTGGAACGAATGAGGGATAATACATATGAGGATTCGTTTGTAGATCGTTCGTCCCCATACTATGATGGGTCACTGTTGATCCCGGAGTTTGGCTCGGGAAATAGCTATGCCGGTGGCTGTGAGGTGAAAACCTGCCAGAACTTCCCGTCGTCGTCCCGAGAGACTCATAAAACGGAACGCCTAGACTAGAAGCTGCACCACTGCCAGCCTGTAAATGTAGGTGAGAGTCTTGTCGAGGATAGATATCAGCATGTGGAGGAAAGCTGGACTGCCCTGAGCTACAACTTGAGTGCATCGGGAGATGAGAGTAGAACGGAGAATGGTGAAGACTCGATATCAACCCACTTGCTATACCTGACGCTAATATTCCGATAGGGGGCTTGTGATCATACAGGTCTGTCATGGATTTTTCACCACGACAAAAGTCAGTCATAGATTTACCTCCACGACAAAATTTTTTGCCCACACAATAGTAGTCACTGCAGTCGTTGTGCGAACTCAACTCCTTGTCCCGTGAAGTGGATTTTTCTCGATGGTTGTCAGTATGACAGTACAGATGAGGTCCCAGTGTTGTCCTCTCGCACAGTTCGTTCATGTACGGGCCCTTTTGAAGTTAAACTGTTTATTTGTTAAGCCTCGCTCTAATGGTGCACTAACATACAGTCGAGAGGTTAATATAGAGAATAATAACTAATATCTTCTGAATGACAGCAAGTCTAAGCCCTCTCTGACAGTATGCTTAGCAAGAGGCAGTAGGACCACTAGGTTCGGGTGACATAAATAAAAAGGTACTTACAGTATACGCTCTGTGCCTTTGAAAGTAGCTCCCTTACAACTCTCGGGTATCGTAGTGGCTCTCTTAGAGTATTCAATGATAAAAATAGAAAGTTGCAATCAGCATGAAGAGGTATTGACGAAATAATGTGACTCTATACCCTATTGTGTTTAGGGTTTGTTCTTAGAGCAGCTCTCTGACGGCGGCGCAGAAAAAATCATCTAGAATGGTGATAGCACGACCAAGTCAACATGAACGTGAGGAATCTTGAATATATAATTTTCTTAGTATGACACTCTCCAGGCAAACTAAGTCGGGATCATAACAAGGATTTGCTCGATGAATAGTAACGATGCATACGAAGCTCTGTTTTGCGATTATGTCCTTGTTCTCTGTTTGATAAACGTCTCGTTTCGTAAGAAAGTACACTCCACCTTACCACTGTTTGATGAACTCGATGGTTCTCGTCTTAACCAGAACTGAGCAAAAGTCAGCTTTTGTTGTGAAGAACCAACAGTTCTCGTGTTAAACCACAAAAAAGAAGCTAAAGCTCTCACTATGATCGTTTCACTTAAGATCTGCTACGACGCACGCGCAATAGTAGCTCACGGCGAGATATATTGTTTGGGCCAATGAAAGGAGAGTCGGCCCCCGACTTCGTTTTTAATTGTAAGTAACCTCATGAATTTTTTCTCCACTACAAAAAGTTTCTGAAGGATTTGTATAGACACCCAAGAAAAGCCTAATTACCGCTAATCACCTGTATGTCTGCGAGATGAATAATGTCCAAAAGTACTTAGTTATAGAAAAACAATTTTCACTAGCCTTGACGAAGGCTTTGTAATCTAAAAGCTACAAATTTCCATTTGTAGTTTGATACGATCGGTTACCACATCTCAGTTATTATCCTTCAGTTTTGAAAACTAATTCAAAATACGCAAGTTGTTCCTGCTACCACTAAAATTCTATGATCATCTGCTTTGACTTGATTAATTAAGCTGAAAAAACTAGTGGAACTAATACTTTAATAAAAGAATACGCAAACTTTTCGAGTTTCGATTATATAATTAGCCCATGGAATAAAATATTTTAGATAATGGGAAAATTCAATGATTCATTAGGACCTAAATAACGGTCGATTACATCAAGTCTGTGTAAAAGTGATCGTTGTAGAATAAAAGACTTGAAAAGAAAGGGCCTATCTGGTGAATTTCTAGAGATTAGTTAAGTCTGTCTTAAAATCCATCCTCAATGTATAAAATTATCAATACCAGAACAGCTTTGATAAGTTTTAGGCCATTTTGCCGGTTTCCAGAAGAGGTAGGTAATGCAGCGTCTTGCCATCGTAACATAATTTCTACCGTGTTCAAAGACAGCTCGACCGTGTTTTTGTTATTCCCTTAAACCGAATTCCTTCCCAATCATCTATCTCTCTCCTTATTCCAACCGAATGGTATTGTTTCCTAACGCAGCGAGATTCGATTTTAAATAGTTCAGGGCATTTAACAGGGGTCATGCTGAAGAAAGACGAGTAAATTGAGAACAAAACACGTGATGTATGACAGAAAACACATTCAAAAAAGTCAATAAACTGATATGATAAATGATTTGATATAATATGTATGTTTCTTTATTAGAAACCGAAACCCGTGAAATTTTATTCGTGGCATAAAATTTATCAACGAAGCTTCCCTATCGCAACCAACGCAGTTACTTCCTTTTAACAGTTTTTGCTTTTTATCTGATTCAATCTCTATCCCTCCATCTCCCTACTGCTGATGGCTAGTCACTTATTTAGTTAGAAGACAGTTACTAGCTTCCTACTCCAAGTGTTGATATACAGAATGAATAGATCCCTGCTAGCTAACGTGAGACTAGTTGAAGTTCAATAACCGATCATGAACAGAAGCACTGTTCATTTCTATGGCCTGTGTTGGATGTCGTGTGAGATCTTGTCTACGGGGCCAACGACAATTCGCCTTCAGGTGCGATATAGTTCCATCGTAAGAAACACAAGATAGCTTTCTGTGGCACCGTTTGTTCATAGGTTTAGAATTTCCAAGAAAATCGGAGACCGATGCCCTTATTTCTGGACACAGTTCAAAGGTAAGTGGCTTCAAAGTGACGGTGATTTAACTTACTTGAGGATATGAACCAGAGGTTTGTTTATGTTTTAGAATGTTCTAAGAATTCCACATTTTAAGTTCGAAGGATTATGAAATGATCGCCTTATTGTCACACGGATTGATATGCACAATTATGTATACAGCTACTAACAAAGAGGACATATTCACTGCAGGTTTGTTGGAACAATTCCTATGAAATGGGAAAAGTCAAGTATCTTTAATGACAAGTGTCATAATCTGACCAGACTTAGGAAACCATTCGTAAATCACTTATCAATAAAAAACCATTTAAAGACGAATTAGCAAGATACTACAGTTAATGGTTTTAGGGAAGCACGATTTTTTTTGTCAAAGCAGATGAAATTGCAAAGTTTAAGGCGGGAAGTTACTTTTCAGCCCAGAACTCTAAGACTGTAAGAAAATCGCCCTCTTCAACGGGTTTCAATTTCTGTTGCATTTTTCCTCGGCTTAAACTCCCTCCTGCACCTCTGCATGCATGGTCATGTACGCTTGAAGGGTTGAGAAATCTGATGCCTAATGACATGATATGGCAGGTTTTATTCCGCACCGTCTACGCCCTATAGGCAGTCAGACCCGGTTTTCTCAAGTTGTAAAGTTATTCTTTCTTTGACAAGTCGCTCTATCCCTCGTGTTGCTATTGTCCGCCCATTGTCCAAATTCTCCTTTAAACTTGATTACATTAACAATCGCCTTAATCTGAGAAGTGATACCAATTCGACTAAACGAGAATGTAAACTAATATTATCGGGGCATATGTTGATTTTCATTTATGGTGTTTTCATGACAGCTTACCAATCAGCCCTCGTGTCAAGAAACAAGCATTGTACTATACAGTTTCTTTGTAGACGCTCATCTCAAGGTCGATTATCTAAACTTATTCATGCAAAAAGGTTCTTCATAACCACAACAAAATAACATAGAGGCCGCCTTCTAAGAAGCATTCCTTGGTAACATATGATTTGGAGAGTACAGAAAGAAGAGATATATCTTATAAACATGCGGATAAAGGCATGATTTGCGAAGACGGTGGTACAAATCAGCAACGCTTTTCATTCCTACCGACGGCAATGCGTGCGGTTTAAATAAATTCGCGACCATCGGGTTCTTGCATTTTTTGCTCGTAGGTAGGAAATGATTCTAATACAAATTTTCGTAGCTATCCCTCTTTCAAGTAAGCCATTAAGTTTACCATATAAGTATATCGTCTGAAGCAATTACTTAATGTAATCAGAAGCTAGAGTTAAAAGGGAGGTTTTGGCTTGATTTAATATGTAAGGGTAAATGGGAAGCCTCGAAACTTGGCGCGTCTATCTTATTCAATTCTGAATCGACAGCAATAACTCTTTATTAAAGAAAAACAAGGATTTGGAAAGTTAATGGGGACAAAAAGATAATGTCCAAGTCAGCTTCATCACTTGTACAATATGAGAAAATATGAAGTTCAAGATTGGATAACAATGATTCTGATTTTACTTACCTTCATGTTTACGTACCTTAAAATAGTTTAGCAGCTTAATAACAACTCTCATTAAGGAATCTAAAAACCTGGGTGGGTGGATGACAGGCTTGAATCTATAAGTATCATCCTTTAAATCCCCTTCAAGCACAGATTCATTTATTTCTAGTCACACTTAGCTTCTACGGAATCCCTACAAACTATTATTTCATGCTCAAAATGTTAAGGCAAGAAATGCAAGCTGTACTTTTGCAACTAATGTTTTACGTTTCCAACTTCATACTAGCAAATACTTTGTGAAAAAAAATTTTGCCTTAACGTCTATACCAAATAGTGGTAATATATATGATGTAACAATAGATTGACAGCACGTTTTTATGCCTACAAATAGGGAGCTGAGATCAGTCAGTAGGGTAGACTGCGATGGTTTAAGGAAACCAGTTACTGGTAACAGCTCCTCTCACCATTTGGGGGATATGCAGTCAGGTACCCCATATATGGACCTTAGCTCTACCAATAACGAAGGCCGCCAAGTAGAGAAGCATGGTTGATCCAATTGAAAAAATTTATCTAAGTTGTCGAGATTCCCTTGCAAGAGACTTTAAAGTTTCTGATAATTTCCATTCTGCATTTCCAAAAGTGTTCTGTGATGCTGCATGACCAACTAAAATCAAATCCAATTAAATACAGTAATCATTCTCATGTTTCTCAACTCTCCTTCTATATAAATTCCGGGTTCCATAACCTGTTTTCACAAAATGTGAAGATCTGATATTGTACTACATATTTGACATATTTTGGCATTTAGATTTTATAGCTTTCAGGCTTGTTGGTAACACTTTTTAAAATTATTTTAAAATATATTTTGGAGAAAATTTTGGAAATTCCTGAATAGGGAGTGAGGAGTTTTACATAATTAAACGATTGAATGGATAAGTTAAATAATGCATATTTGAATGAACCAGTAATTAGTAAACAAAATAACCTCGAATAATGTGAATAATAGATACATAAAAAACTTCTTTGATGTCTTAGTACTTTTCAAAAAAACCGTATATGAAGATTTAAGAAGGTTATGGAGTGGGAGAAAAATACCGGGTCGAGATTGTAATCAAAAGCAAGTTTTGTTTTTTTTTTAATTATTCAACTTGGGTTTATTTCTTTTCTAACAGCAAAGTTTACTTCAATAAAGTGGATATTGATATACATTTCTAAAGATATAGATATATATATATATATATATATAAGTAAACAAATATATACTATACCTATATATACATATATGTCTATACAATTACCAGTATTTACGGTAGCAATAAAACTGGTTTTGTGAGGCAATTATATTTTAAAATAATCTTTAACCCTAACTTCAAGCTTTGCAAATAATTTGCCTCACTCGGGTGGCCTAAAGGCCACTCTTGTTCTCAATAGAACCACTGTTTGTAGGCCGCAGGGTGTAACGCTGTGGTTTTATTTACAAATGTAGGGATAAGAAACCCCGTGGCCAATCCTGGAACATTTAAAACCCATCTCTGGTGTATATAAAGCAATGAGGCCAAGTCACAACACCAGGCCAGAGCAATCAGTTCGCTCGAACTTCTGCCGTTCTGTGTTTGTACAGTTTATAAAATTGGTCTTTGATTTTATCAAATAGGAAGCCAGTTTCTACTCTACTTGTAAATTACTCTCTGTTTTTAGTTATAACTATATATAGGGCCTTAACATAAGATAGAATGCAAAGAATAACAAGGATCTGATATTAGTGTATCGGCCTCTGTTTTTAAACTCAGTTTTTGTTTCTTTGATACTTAACTAGAACCCTAGAATACAAATTAAGGAAGGTGACAATAAATCATTGCTGTAATAAGAAAGATAATTTTAAATTTTTAAGATCATGTAAGTCGTGTACCTACATAAAATTTATCAACTTGCAGCTCTGCCTTGTTTGTTTGTTTTGTGGTACCACATACGTTGTTTTCATGATTTATATTTAGCACCTGTTACCATTGATGTAAACAATGTTTACCACCTCTAAGGAGCGTTCATTGAATTAGAATGCAAATCAACGACAATCTAATTACAAACAACAAGGCCTTAATTTCCATCGTTGTAACTCACTTTGACGTTGTCAGACTGGGAAAAAATAAAATTTATATAGGTATTGAAGCATATGATCTGATAAAACCAAGTGAGTACCTTACTATAACTTTAATTTTCATAAAATTAAACTGTCATGCTAGATTTTTTAGTGTATACAAACTATAATAGCTGGTCTGCTTTGTAAACGCATTGTAGTCTTTGAGTATTGTGGTGAATTCAGGTAGCGAAGTAAACAACTAGGTATAGCTTTAATACATGGAAGTAAGCAAATAGGTTAAATGTTTTTATGATAGCTATGAAAATGAATCTTCAACTGTAAAAATGACTTTATTAAACTTTCTCTGAACGTATTTTTAACTCTCCGAGGTACTAACAGGCCCCAGCAATGCTTACCTTCATGGTGCATGGAAGATTTTAGATAAAATCGTTTTGTTTTTAAGTTATAATTGCCACTGTTGCAAATTAATCGATGTTAAACTGATTCTGATAGCACTTAAAAAAGATATCCAAAAGGAAGAATAATTGTAAATTTTATTTGCTACCAGTTTTTGTAGATGGCCACAGTTTTGAATTTCAATAAGTTTGCTTCATTCTCTAAGTGTTATAGTCAAATTTTCTTTTTAACTTTTTCTTTGCCCTTTCAATAAACATTTATACAATAAAAAGTTTATTACAAAACATAACTATTACTCAAGGGAAATGGATGAGGTGAAACTTCCTGAGATCTATATCTGCATTATTGTTATAAATTTGTTCCCTATTTCGTGATTTCTTGCACGATTATAGACAGTGGTAAGAAAACCACAAATTTTGGCTTTCTTTATCATTTAATTACATGAATTGACAGGAATTGGATGAAAATGAAAAGGTCACATAAACATGTTATTTTAGATCGCATTACGTATGTTTGCTAATTTAGGACCAGTGATGTAAACACGTCTCATAGTGTAACTGGTTTCATTCATGCCACTGCAGGTAATGGTCTACCGACATGATATTCATTCTTGCTATGCATCAATAAACAAAACAAGATATCTTACATTCTTCAACTTTCCTTTCAGTGTTATATATTTTACTTTTTAGTGTTCTGTATAAAAAATATTAAAGGATTTTATTATGTAGACTTGCATTTACACATCACAAAGATAATTATTTCTTTGACCTTCAATAAACAATGAGTTTTTTATACCTGCTCAACTACTGGTGAAGCAATGAAACAAAGTTTCGAAGTAAAAGTTCAAAACTTACTCCTCTTAATTTGGCAGGGATTCGTTCAATTCAGGATTTTTTATTTATTGGATCTTTTCTTTTATAAGCGTAATGCATGATATACCTATGCACCAATATCATTTGGACCCATATCATACAGCGAAGTAATTTAAATCTGGCTAACCTGTACAATTACCAGTACAGCAAGTACACATTGCTTCAATACGAAAATTTAAGACCTAATTTTATAATGTTCGTACTTATTGCAAATCATGATCTGGATCTCTTTGGATCTTTCCTTTTGAATTTGTTAACCACGATGGACATTCTGCACTAACAAAATGAAAGACAAAGTTCTCAGTTAGACTCACATTATACAAAGAGTTACTAGATTTATTATACCTGTACAATTGCTGGTAAAACAAGTAAACTATCCATTGTTTTGAAATGAACTTTTAAAACTGTCACGTCTTAGGACGTGTCTCAGATAAGGATGCAACTCTTTGCTACATCTTTCTGAAACTAAAAATATGTTCTTCCTGGAGAACGTTTACTAGAATTAAAACAAATATTGACACAGACATATCGATATCTTCATTAATCTTTATCCATTAAATTTTGCTTACATAAACAATTTAACATATCATGCTTTCTGTCTGCTCAAAGAGTTTATCAAAATTTATGTAATTTTCTCCTTTATTTGAAGGTTCCTGTCACCTTTTTGCATCAATTTTCATTAAAGTTTCTATATGTTATGAAGTATATTTGACAATTGGCAGCTTCAGTTTACCGTTTGGCTCCAACATTAATTTAAGAATGGTTTTGAACTGTTGGTGAAAATATGTATTTCAATTTGTCATTGATTTCATGCAAGAAGTCAGTTTAAATTCCATTAATTGTTAATTGTAGTGTATACTGGTAAACTTTTAGATACATACTAACTTGCATTGCTAACAACCATCTAGTTTATATGACTCCCTCTCTCTCTAAATATATGCATATACTCTAAATGCTATATAATACTTACTAAATAATTACATCTATAGTAAAATACATATGTATGTTACTACTACTACTACTACTACCACTACTAGCAGTACTATTACTAAAGTATTACTACTACTATACGAATACAAACGATCATAATAATAATAATAATAATAATAATAATAATAATAGTAATAATTTTGTTCAAACTTCATTGTTATTTGTTCATTGTTGTAAATTTAACATTTTAGTAAGCTTTCCAGGATTTAAAATAATAGTAATCAATATTATAAATTACAGAGAATACGCGACAACTTTTAATTTGTTAATGCCATACAGGTTTCGAAGAACGTTCTTCATCCCCAGTGGTGTGTTTTTACAAATCCTGCACTACATTTTATGTGTTAAAAACAACATTTTCTAATGGCCAGCTTGTAAAATATACAGAAAGGGAAACAGAACTACACAGAATTTTGTTTACAAATGTTGTGTAAACAAACAACATATGTGGAACGTTATACTACTTACAGGAATACCTAAATTACATGGAAT
>JAAAKM020000974.1:0-15416 GCA_010016025.2 Alatinidae sp. Z8VKAUB7J3 | reverse complement strand
TGTTTTACATCATAACTAATATCCCTGATGTATACGTCCTATAACGTTTTTAGAAATTGTGCATACAGCAAAAGTTTGGAAGAAAATGTATCAACTGTAGGATATCGGTGTTCATGGTGATAATGATGACGTTAAAGGAGAGGGAATTCACGACGAAATAATGGTGATTACAACGACGAGTTTTGCAAAGATAAAGGTGATTTTAGTTGCGGAGATCCTGATACTATGGTTAACACAAGGCATAACTCTTATCAGAATCTCACCTGTAAAGTTGGTGTAAATTCTCAGTTGTGAGTACCCAAATGCCGCCTGACATGACTTCAAATGGCCAAATCCAAAACACTCTTGGCATCCGTCAGGATTTGTAGCACTGAGGTCAAAGGTATTTAACTTGCACTGGTCACATTTTGGCCCTTGTGTATTCCTCTTGCAGAGACAAGCAGCAGTTGTCTGGTTACAGACTGGAGTTACACTCCCAGCCATGGCACAACCACAGGCTATGAAAGAAAGAAGCAATGTTGATTAAATAGTCGTTGTAGGGGAGTAGAGCATAAGAGCGGCACTTTGAGTATACTTTTACAAGATGTAAAATTAACTTCATGTGGGGGTGTAAAATGTATTGTCACCTAAGGTTAAATAATATAATTGTAGCCTGTTATTTCAATGTTATATATTCTTAAATATAAGGAATCCACGGGAATTATACCACAGAAACATTAGACTAGGATTTGTGGTGGATGGATACTCAGTGGTGCAATAGTGGTGGTTTCATAGTTGTATGCTCGAAATTTGAATATTACTCTGACACTTTAAAAGCCGGATGAAAATAGAACGTGACTTGCTTATAGCCACCTGATGGGTAAATAGGTTTAATGGAAAGGGGGAAAAATTAGCCAGAGGACGAAAAGGATAAGCAGACCACATGTAAAATATTGAAAGACCATTACAGATTAGACAGAATGAGATATAACGCCTGCAAACCATCTGGCGACTAGAGACTTGGAATCACCACGAACGTACGCTTTTTGATCAGAAGAATGCAGTATTATCAAACTGTACGTTGGTTGTGGCTTTATAGACATACTATCCTTGGTTACGCTCTACGTTGAAAGTCTCTAATCCTCAACCGTTAGCAACATCTTTTGCGGACTTTCCTGCTTAACCCTATCTTACATGGGGATTGTGTAAGGGGTCTAGTAGGCGCACGATTACATACTTCTGTTCATAACATTTTAACGGCTTAACGTATGGTCATGAAGTTTTCTGCCTTTGCTTAACTTTTACTGAGGATTCTTATGACGGATTATTTTCTATAAAGAATTTTGAAATTTTGCGGTATTGGCGTTTGTTGCACCATCATAAAGTACTTGGCCCTTCTATTTTGCCACTTTTCTTGAAAAACATGAATTTTATCTTAAAGCTTAGATATTTTTTAAAATTTGTACAAACTATTTCTTATTCTCAAACAACATCTGAAACTAACAAAAAAATATTATCATTTTTTGTAAAAGTGATAAGATATGTTGTACAATAAGGTAAAATTCGTTAGAGAAACTTTAATGAAAATATATGCAAAACAATAATCACATTTATACATGAATTTGAACAAACAGTGAATTAAGAGTGATATTTTGAATTTTCTTTAGTTATTTTTTTAGTTATGCTTAAAAGAAAGAAAACGTCTAGATTATCAGTGACAAACGGTTTCAGTAGTTACAAAACTCATACATTTAGTAAATCTACTTGCACAAAATAAAAACTATCTTGTTTAATTACTTCGTATATACGCAGAAATATCACAATGATACTAAAAACACTTCAAAAACAAAAGTTTAGCACAGAAATGATCTTTTAAGGTTTTTAATAAAGTTCTAGAAATTTTGCAATATTACACAACATTTAAGAGTCACATATGACGTCATTGACAAAACATTGTAGCGTGTTAGAACTGAGATAAACTCTAATCCTGCAAAATATCTCTGTGATAGCACCAGCGACTTCTGCGCGAAGTTATAGCGCGTCAAACTGCCGCGGGCCTACTAGCTCTACCCCCCTCCACCCCCATGTATGAGAAGGGACCAAAAGCCCATGTAAGATAGGTTTAAACTGAAATCGTAGTCCTCTGCCGCTTGTAATAACCCGTAAAAAATATTTTCACACAGATTTAGACCTTAAAAATTATTTTTATTCTTTGCTAAAAAGTGAAGAGGCTGTCACGTGACCCACAGTTTTCGTCTGCCACATCTACTTAATGAATTTATAATGGAACTGTTTTATGTCTAGCAATTATCAGAACAGTTGACACACGCTCTCAGTGTGGGTGTATTTTTAATAGTAATTACTCGAAGTGACCAAGAGGGATACCAACTTTAACGACAAGGTTTGGAATACATGAAGTGTATAAGAGGTTACATAGGATGTTTAGTAATGAAAACAGACATCTCTTTGTTTGGAGGTCTGTGTTTTGTTCTTAGTCTTTTCACATTTCATATTTATATCAATTAAGTTGTTGCTAGAGATCTTCAATCGACCGACATAAGTGTTGAATGGTGGGAAGGGTAATGAGTACAAACGGCCGCAAGGGAAGGACAGACAGCTAATATTCACTCAGAATACCCCATTTTGACGCATTGCGTGCAACATAGCCTTCTACTGCCACATGGACCTGTGCACTCACATCAAGTGGTGTTTCAGTACAAACCAAAGGTCAATCTTTCCCCCTGCAGATCCATGATCTCCCAAAATGCTTACGAGATAAGGATCAGAATAGGACGATTGGTAGTTCTAGTATAAGCTGATAGCAGAGGGGCAGGTCAGGACTGAAAAGTTGACAAACACGGAATCCTGCACGGATATGCTAAGAACTCGAAAGAAATGCACACCACCTACGTATTGCATGACTAATAATCAGCTTTAAATACGACGCAACTCTAGGATCTGTGCATTTTTGACTTTTGATGGTACAACATCACATTACCAGTCTTCATTCAAGGGTAGACACGAGCGATGGAATACGTCTAGCTCTTAACAACTTGTGTCATTGATCAACATATTCCTTTTCGGTAGACCTTTCCCGGCGAATGCAATGATAATTTGTAATTCCAAAGAGCATCTTATTATCTCCACTAACCAACAAACGTTTCTCTTATACAAAATGTTTGCATTTGTAACCATTATTTCTTAATAAGTATTTCTTTCCTTTCCCCCATCCTTACTTCTCTTTTACCTTCATATTTTCTTTCGTTTCTTCTCTCTTTCACTCATTCTATCCTTCCTTTTTCTTCTTTCTTTCTTTCTTTCTTTCTTTCTTTCTTACTTTCTTTCTTACTTTCTCTCTTTCTTCCGTTCTTTTTTATTTCTTTGTCTTTCCTTCTGGTATGATTTTTCTTCTTTCTTGCTTTTTGCTTTTCCTTCTTTGTTTCTTTCTCTTATTTCTTTTCTCGTTTTCTTTGTATATGTGTTTCTTTCTCTCTTAGCCACTTATCTACACACTTACGTCCCTTTCACCTACTTATGTACTCCACAATTCAAACATTTTGTCCTTAAATTCACATATCATTACTTACCCGTGCATATATTATTTCCCTTGTAATATCCAGGAAGGCAATGATAGCACGTTCTACCACCGTATCCTGGTTTGCATTGGCACTGACCACCGTAAGCCTGACAGACAGACGGGTTGAGAGAACCAACAACATCACAGCCACAACCTAGTATGAAAGAAGAATGTTTCCCCAAAATTCAAATTCAATAAAGAGGGTTTTACAGCGAATTATGATATTAGCAAAGACTGACTAATCACGTCGGATCTCAAAATGCAGATCTTTGACTTTTAGCTTATTCTTTCCACTGTTCAATGTGCTATAACAATGTACTCATTTGGGCAGTCGGGCTATTGCTTTATAAAAAGCTTCTATGCTTTCTGATTTTCCGCACGTTGGATAATCAATGTAGTATAGATATACAGGTATTTTCTGATGCCAATTCTGTACAAGCCATGTATTGAACACGGAGTACAGAATTTGTTGAAAACGTGAGAAAAATAAGGAATTGATACATCTCCATACATCGTCGAAAATTGGTTTCAAATATTTTGGACTACTAGGCAAGGCCAAATGGGGTTTATCGAGATCCCTGTGATACTTCACCTATTATGGGCAGGGCCATAGCTAAAAGGAATCTAGAGGAGGGGGTATCCCTTCAACTTTCACCTCGAGGAAAAATTGCTGATGTGTTACAACATTACGAAAATTTTCACAGCTTGTGTTTGCTTCCTCCGTAATGCAACAAGCTCCGCTGGAGTATCTGTGTGATTACAGGCGTGATACAAGCGTTTGACTTACAAAGGATCAGGCAAAAGGAAGAATGAGTGCAGCATTCAGTTGCTATACTTTAGGTGTACTATATTATCAGATTACGCATTTATTGTGAACCACCCGATTCCTTCTTCGAATGATACGCTCCTTCAGTAGCTTATGAATCCCTCTTGAGAACTAATCACCGCCTCATAATCGAAACTCTAAGCATCGGACATCTTTCAACAAACGCTTTGTAACGGCAGATTCGTCGCCACAGCCAGACAATTTCCGCGGATCCAATGTTATCCACCACTGCTGTATTTAAGTGTAGGAACAAGGAATTATTTTGATGTCCCCTACTTAGGATGATGTGTTTGCGTAGTGCCCTTTTCTTTCTCACAATATAGGTAAGCAAGACATACTTTCTTGATGGGACTAATGACAGTCAAAGGGTAGAGATAGTTTACACTTTTGTACATTGATTACTCAAATGCCTACTTTATTGTAAAGAACTTTAAACATCGTTGTTGATAAATTTATAAGTGACATTTTCTATTTTTAGGCGGACTTCTAAAATTACAACCACGTTTTTCTTTCTTTCAATGTTTTCCTGATTAAACTCAATAATAATCAATCAATAATGCACTTACCAATCAATCCTCCATAAATCTGAGCATCAATACTAAACGTATGACCTCGGCATGACGGAAGCATCATGGGATTTGTTTTAAATGACATGCTCAAACGCTGGCAATCCTTTATTCCATTTTGAATAGCGAGAGCGCTTTGCACAACATATTGAACTGCATTGAGATCAGGTGTTAAGATCACTGAATCCAGTACTAATGGCCATGGGTTTCCATTCCTACTCGAGACAGCACTATACATGAATTTTAAAATATAGTCCCGTGATCTAATAAGTCTGAATGACGTCATATCCATTCGAGCCCAAGCCTCGCCGACATAAAGATCAGCCAACGAGAAAAGGCTCATTTTGACAGTTTGTCCAGCTGTGGTGAGCACTTGGATAGACAGTTGCCAAAATCGAGCATTGCTTGCATCGCTTAGGTAAGCAGATATGTTATTAGCACCTGACCATATCAAGTTCTCAGTACCGTACAATGCAATGCGGCGATACCAAGCTGGCGGGAACAGGGAGTATCGGAAAACCAGAAAAAAGTTGTAAGTGACAGGCACTTGAAAACGTACTGATAAAGTCTGACTCGCTCTAAGTCCAATGCGAGAAAACCCTGTAAAGACAAAACAGGTACGTCAGTATAATATCGGCTAAAAACGAAGGGAATCAAATCAAACGGGAAAAGATTTATTAACATTTTCTCTTCCTATCTTAACGAAAGCCTAGGCCTAACCAATGGATTTCCGTGGTGCCCAGTTAGAATAAGTTCCGTCGTTGGGCTGTATTATGCAACGTTCTATAGCCACGTAAAACCTTTTGGAGTGTTGTAGTGTAAACTTTGCATCTGGTTAAAAGTCTAATGCAATTTCTGCTGTTCTACACTCATACTGTGAAAAATCAGTCGTTGAACTTGCTCTTAACTTTTTTTCGCTCTTAATCACCATAGAAGAGTGAAGCAGAAAGCGTAAACAGGCGCGAAAAAGGGGGTTTTCGATACACAGTAGCATGGAAAGCACCTGTGAACACAAAATAATTATGTCCAGGAACAGTAATTGCTCATTATATTCAAACTCGACTGTAAATTGAATACTCTGATGCTGCGAGCTAAGGTTATCTAAGTAAGGTTGTACGTAAGACGGAGATGAGAATAACAAGAAACATCAACGTATCTTCTGAATAAATGGGGACGAAAATCAGACTGACTGTGTATCGAAAACCCTCTTTTACCAACCTATTTACGCGCTTTGACAGTTTTCTTCCCGTGGAATATAAGAAAAGTATTTTTTTACACTCGTCAATCGTATTTTTAATATTTGCTCTACGCATGCGTCCTTTAACAAAGTGCTTTGCAAACTACGTACCATGCTTGTAAAAATTTGGTTGTCCCATTATTTGTTTTATTTATTTTAGTAAAGTCTTTTTAAAAAAAACCCTGGTACTTTTTGGTTCCTAAATGTAATATTATTTTTGTTTTACCATTTACAGGGCTCCACTCACTGATGCTTCGTACGCAACACAATAAACTCATCTTTCCTGCTTATGCTCAAGTTAACATTAATTTCATTTTCATTTCGTCTATCTAACATTTTGTCAGTTTAAGGATCAAACTTCCAAATTACTACGCGCAGGCGTAGTATCCCATTATAAGTGTCGCTACTGTGCAGAAGCGTACTTAGGTCAGACAATACATCAGTTTCATAGCCGTTTGTGGGATCATTTGAGCGTTTCACCTTTAACTGGAAAGCACTTTCTAACCTTCCATTTTCTAGTATTCGTCTACATGCTGAAACTCGTTCTCGTCCATTCTCTGCCTCTAACTGTATTTTTCTAGCCTCGGCTTTCTCAAAATTCGAGCTCCTTCTCAAAGAAAGTCTTCTTTTGTGTGAACGCACCTATTCATTTTGAGGATGGTGGTAGAAAGCTCATCACATTATGTTTTCTCATTATGTTTCATCTACGCGCCTTGTGCTAGGCACTTTGGCATCTTTGGAATATCTTTGGCGCCTGATTAGAAGAGGATAATGACTCCCCGGAGAGAGATTAATCTATTCCAATGAGAACAGATACTACACCCATTCTATGACAAAAAGCTGAGAGGACATCCCTCTAGTGTTGCCACTATATATCATCGTGTATAACAATTTTAATTGCGTATGACGGCATTTCTTACAAAGTACAAAACCTTCAATTTTAACACTCGTGTTAAAATGAAACAAGGGTTAGTTTTAAGAAATCGGCGGCTGGCTGTTAAATAGCCCGAGGTAAAACGGCCTATTCGGTACACCACCTTTGTAAGTTAGTGATAAGTACTTAAATACCAAAGGGCCTGTAGCGACACATAGTTATATACCGTATAATGTATGATAATAAATATTGGTTTGTGAACGACACTAAAATCATCTGATAAAAACGTATGTTGAACGCAGTGCCCTGACTAGAGCTTGTGTTTTGCAGTCTTGTTATTTCAGAATACTTAGAAAAGTTTGCTCATGAGATTATTTCACAGAACATTACTTCTTCGTTAGTAGGTTTGCAGCAAACAGTAGCAACACAGATGTATTTGAAAAGTTGGTCAAAGGTACAAAATTTGAATGTTATGTTGAGCAACGGGTTCAATTTGCTAAAACGTTTTCGCTAAACACTGATCACAGCAGTCGCATGGAGTAAAGTGGAAAAAGCTTTTATGATGAATCTATAGCAACGAAAAGACCACAACACATTTTTGATCCATTAGTTAAAGTCGCACACTCACTTAGTGTCCAAATTTGCGCATGCCCTATCAAGTGTTGCCTAAAGGATTTAATATCAGAGAACTTAATCTATCTATTCTAATCTACTTTCTAGAGTCAGCCTTGATTAATCCGTCTGTCAATATCTTTTCTATGTTATTCTGCTCTTCATTCCTAGCCGATCTCTGCATCACCTTCTTCTACTCTTTCTCTCCATTCTATTGGTTATTCTTTCATCAACCTCAACACGATTGCTCTTTTGCTCTTTTCGATACATGCCACTAGCAAGTTGTAACATTATCAGCCCCACCCTTTAATACTACCAAAGCCATCGACTCTTTTCTACTTTCCCCCTCACTCACTTTTTAACACAAATCCGCACACGGCACTCCATTTCATTTCTGTTCAACTATGAAGTAGATCAATCCCCCATTGTGGGTTGTTAGGAGAACAATGTGATCCTCTCATAAAGCCTAATGTAAAATGCAATACTTCCCCGTGGGGATCGGGGGTGGGGTGGAAGAGGAGCAGAGCAGACAGCTATTGTTTTGATGACGTCATTATATTGTATTAAAACGAACAAGGTGGGATCAGCGACAGGTGTGTAAAAACTGATAAATTTGAACCAACGTAATTTTCGAACGTATCCACACATCATCTCATTTGCT
Source organism: Alatinidae sp. Z8VKAUB7J3 (assembly GCA_010016025.2). Taxonomy (NCBI): domain Eukaryota; kingdom Metazoa; phylum Cnidaria; class Cubozoa; order Carybdeida; family Alatinidae; species Alatinidae sp. Z8VKAUB7J3. Next base: position 7,084 of record JAAAKM020000974.1, on the reverse strand, counting down.
ATCCCAGCTCCCTTAGATCAGTGATTCTCAATAGGGGTCTAGGGACGCCCTTAGGTGGTATTTGAGATTTAAAGGGGGTAAAATTGATGCAAGGGTGGTAGGGGGGTCCAACAGCTACTCACAAGTTTACTCACTAGTTGCTCATATTTCTGCTTTACACCCGCTAAGTAAGTGACGACTCTCTTTTGACTGTTTATTTCATCGTGTACTCGTTTAACATCGATGATGTGAAACAATGCCGAATTTCTTTAAAACCAAGGGGTACTTAAAAAGTTTGTAGCTCGAGGGGGTAATTTACTGTCAGGTTGAGAAACCCTGCCTTAGATGACCATGACGTGTTACTCCTTAGTAGTTGGAGTCAACACGAATCTTAGGGCAATAAAGACTAAAAATAATAAATTAGCTTACCACTGAAAAAGACACCATAGTCCTTCCTTAGCCAGTACCATTGATACTGTCCTTGTGATAACAGCAGATCAGGCTCAACCAAAATGTAAGTGAAGTTGGGAAAGAAGTATCCAGTTAACGGTGTATCGCACCGAATACCAGTAATACCACTGCGACAAAAGCATCTCCCTGTAAAGTAAATGATTAAATTGGCAACTATTAAGATTAGTTAGGTATTGTGTAATCAGGCCGGTAGACAACCACGAGAATCAGGGGGGAGGGGGCGGATACATTAGCTCACTGGAATTGAAAATTATAATTAACTTGTAGAAGGAAAAATTGATATTGAAACATTTGTTTTCTGTAACCGACATTATTAAGACATTACTGATAATAAATATTGAAAATAAACGGATTATAAATGATAAATCGGAAAAGTACTTTGGCAACATTCTAACCGGAGGATCATTTAAAAGGGCATGGCTCCCAAATTCCCTCATTGGCTACGGGCTTGCATGTCATAAAAGAGATGTGCAGACATTTTACGGAGACACGCAAGCCTAGCACTTTTAGTTTTTGCAGATGTTCACAGTGCAGTAACAAAATGTTTCAAATATCAGGTAAGAATTAATCAAAAGTTGAAGTTTCATTAGCATAAAAAAATATATATACAATTCTACTACTACTCTGCATACATTTAATTATTGTAATGATACAAAGAACGTATCAAGTAACAATAGGTGTTTCAGTCTTTAATCGATACCGAGGTATTGAAAATGTGACCTGGTCACTTTACAAAGTATGTAACCCCCGTTACCCTCGCGTTACCCATTTTGACCTAGCACTAGATATTCTATAATTTCGTGTATTGTGTATCTATCCTATTCATGTCACACTACCGTTTGTTATTACCGTCTAGTTTGCTATGCACATCGAGTTTAGGCATCATGTTTCGTATATCAACTTCTTAGATTCACTACACATTCGCTTTTATTGTAGTATTTTGCCATACGAGTGCTAGTAACTAGTGATTCTATGACTTGAACTACTACTGGCACAGTATTTTCAGTTTCTTGATCCAACATCGTACCTATGGTAACTTGGTATATGTAAGTGTGTTTTGCCAAGATTCAGTTAGTTAAACACGCTGATCATCATCAGATATGTTTCTTCGCTTGCGTATGATTCACCAGTTTTTCTTCGTCACTGTTTGCTGGAACAAATTCGTGCTCCCGTTACTGGCTGTAAATAAAGTGTGTTCCATCGATTCAAGTCTGTGTAGAGCGCCCCTGCCGCAAGCTAGCCCTTACACAAAGCTACTTAAAATTTACTGAGATTTTATCAAGATCATAAAGTGAAAGCTATATGTCCGTTTCTTTGCCGTGGCTTCAACCACCGTGCAACAAATTTTTGAACTCGAACTTCATTTCCTTAGACATTTGCGACTGGTAATACCTTCATTTCTTTCTATAACTCAAACTCCTCCACATCACGAGAAAACATTTGGGTCTCATGGCTGATATTTTTCTCCTCCTATCTCAAAATTTATATTTGCACTTAGGTGTATGGTCTTTAACTTTTCAATTATAACTTGTTCGGTGGCTCTACTTATGACAAGCAACTCGGCGAGCAGGCTACAAATTCAAAATTGACGTATTTCGCATGCATTCGAACGCAATAATTTGAAACGTTTTGCTAACAATGAAGGGAGTTTAAGAAATCCTTTTGCTGTTTTGATTTCAAAGCGCAAACGTTACTGTCAACGCATATGACCACCATCTTCTTAAATGAGCGTTTCATTGGCTAGTAAGAGAGAGCTTAGATTTAAGGAGAACTGAACAAAAAAAATCGGTTGAATCACGATGCGATTACACATATTTTCTTAATGAAGTCGCCTTTATTTCATTTTCTTGGACTAAGTTTACATTCTCTCGCGTGTTAGAGATAGAAAGAGAGTCAACTGTAAAGGCCTAAAGGTCGGTTTCATTTAAATTGACTAGTCTATACCACACTATTAAATATATATTTCGCTAGTTGCCGGATGAATTGGTGCAATTACTTATGAATTTAAATCAAAGAAGACGCATCTCCCTTCTGTCCGCCATCGCGTGTAGCAACTCACTTTTTTCCTACTAACTCAATTCTGAGCAATGAACGCAACCTCACTACAATCGTGATATCAACTGTCTAATTACAAATTACGTCAACATGCACAAACAAGAAAATTAAAAGAACTGTCCTATAGAAAGTGCCCAGGAACATTGTGGATTGCAACATCATGGGGTCGGACCTCAGCCTCGTCCTGATGTTTACTTTTTCAATGGTTTTGCAATGGTATTTCGTCCCATGACATACGTGATATCTAATTAACATTGTTATTGCAAGTTGCTAGTTAAAATATGTGAGAAAGTTACAACACACACGTTTTAATTGTACGACAACGCAAGGAATGAATCGAGTTAAAGGCCGTTTAATCTACCTTCAAGCGTTATAATGAAATCTGGCAATGGCAAACCTGACCACAACAACAAAGAGCTGATTAAATTAGAAAGTGTTACAGTTCTACATTAGGTATGGTTAGGAGCAAGATGGACATACAAGGAGTACGCTACAGAAGGTATCCCTTTCGCATCTGTATAAAGTTAAAAAAATCCCGAAAGTTTCCTTGTTAACTCAAATAGCGTGGGGTTTCTTTAATTTTAGAACCCTGCCGTAATGTCACAATCACTTCTCGGACTTTTGGTCGGGAATGGATGTAGTATCTGTTCTCATTGATGATAGATGCTTTCCATAATCCGCGAGAGGCGGTTCTACTGGGCGGTTGAGCCTGCCTCATGGCTTGCTTCTCTGCCCGGTAGAACAAATTGAGGGGTGCCCTTGGACGCCCCAGCTGCCCTTTATTTATAAGTTAGCCTGCTTAGTGGTTTTTCTGTTTATTTAGGGTAGTTTCAATGTAGGGCCCACTGCTCATCAGGGGTCTTTGATTGAGACATTGCCGTAATGTCACAAAGCTATAAAGGTTCCCCACGTATAAGAAAACAACTAAAATCAACGCATCTGGGAAAACTTACCAGTAACTTTGTCACATGATCTTTGTGACCCTCCAGGATCACAAGAACATTTGCGACAGTCGGCACCGAGTTGTGTTGGAAATGTATGGTAGCCATCTTTGCACACATTGCATGTTCTACCTTCAATGTTTGCTTTGCATGAACATTTCCCAGTGTACTGGTCACATGTGATGTTGGCATTGACGGTCCCAAGTCGATTGCATCCACACTCTGAATGAAAGAAAAGGGACATAAAGCAACAGTGTTAAAGATACACGCTTGACATACAAAGGCTTAGTTTGGGCTTGTTTGGGCATATTTGGGCTTGGCACAACAAACGCTTCCCGCAAATTTGCCATACTTGCGTCAGATTTATGCTCCTTTTACATAAAAGCATGACTGTCGTTTTGCTCAACAAGTTGAACAAGACATGTGAAGTAGCGTTTGAGTAGACGCTGATCCTTGTCGAGTTATTGTTTCATGACATGAAGATCCTCAACTGTAGATTACAAATGTGGAAGTTGACTAACAAACGTATGCTAGATATTAGCCGTCAGCTTACTGTCAATTTGTAATCTGTCCTTCTTCTGACGAAACGAACAGACTGAAACATTGATGGTCGTTTTGGAGATTGGACTCGTCTTCTCATCAGCTATACATTATCGTTACAAAGTCTCTTTTCCATACATTGCTTCTCAATATCTTTATTGAAATTATACAGGTGAATCTAAACTTGACATAGTCATAATCGTATTATTTGTTTTGGGGTGGCTTTGTACTCCGAATTGACTAATAATATAAAAAATAGGAAAGCGATTAGCGCATGTGTTGAGCATTTTTTTTAAAACAGTCGGCCATCCAGTGTGTGCTGAATAGTTTACTCAGCTTATTAGATAGTTTGAGCTTGGTAAATGCACATCCATGATTGTCTGAAGATGTCACTACTCTAACCCCAATATGACCAAACAAGACGTACTACCCTGTTGATTGGTCATGAAAGTATTATCATAAGGAGACGCTTGTTAGCTTCACAGTAGAACGACAAGGCATAACCCAAAACTCATGAATCACGGACACAATCAACAGAGATGTCTACGTCATCAGTTGAATGTTTTTATTAATTGCTGGAGAGGTCTCGCAGGTTTGCTCCTTTGGTGCTCGTTTATACTCTTTTGGGGTACCAGTGCCCCCAGTTAGGAGCCACTGACATGGTTTATCATTAAGTTCTGTTGAGTTAAGAGCATTGTCATGTGACACAGTGGCATCCATTAGATTGAAGACATTATGCATTATACATTCAACTTGCCATAATTGCTCTTTCTTCTTACTTGTCCGTTGCCGCCATTTTTTCATCAATTAGTAAGAAATTCCCAATTTTCCACAAATTTAAAGCCTCTTCAATTTCCGTTGTCGTTATTGTTCAATGTTTACTACCAGCAAAATCTGGTACTCACTTGAGGCTCAACGCTATTATTGCATTTTAAGAACCGCTATTATCATTCTAAACTATATGAGGATGTAAAAGTTAATCGTCGTATTTCGTTTAATCGTGATAAAACACAAATGATCGAAGCAAAAATATAAAAAAAGCTTTTAATATTTTATATGAGATACTTGTGGAACCAAAATGACATTTCCAACAGACTAAAGGTTAAACTCTAAGGTGTGCAAGAAAAACGGACGCTTGCTGTTGAAACTCTCAAAATCGAACTTATTTGAAATGAGATGCGTCAGAGCAATTCTTGCTATTACCGTCTACCAAAGAGCATCAAATGAGAAATTAGAAAGCAGCTAAAAGTCCAACTCATACTGGAAATCATCAGAACAAGTAGACTGGGGTGATTAGGAAACGTAGCTAGACGACCAAAAGAAAGTTCTACCAGTGCAGCAGCCAAGCAGGACTTCGTCGGTAACCGCGGCAGAGGTAGAACCCATGAGATGACATGATCAAGTGAAGAAAGACAATAGGTTGCCATTTGCCACAGCATTCTGGCAAGTACAGGGCCAAGCCAGGTGATGCGAGGTTGTGGAGGAAGCCAAGGATCCGTAGGCCTAGACACTTAATTGATTGATTGAATAATCCTCATTGTTTATGCTGAGGTAAGCAAATTCAAATGGGCACTTGAGTTGTCCTAAGGCATTTTTACCTTGCAACTAGTAAACGTGGAGGACGATAGGGATTGAAATCTACAGCTTGATGAAATACTTGCTGGAGCACTGTGTTCCTTTTCTTGTCTCAAAGCTGACTCGTATTAAATAGATTAATTAGTTGTATCAAGCGTGTGGCTGTAAATTAATGAAGAAATCAAAGTTCATGGCGGTATATAGGAGGGTTATTGCTCGAATTATTACACTTTATTCTTTGCTGTGCTTCTTACGATGCTGTTTGGGCAGAAAGGCGGTTTGCTACAGCTTTCAAACCGCCGTTCGTTATTGATACCTAGGGATTACTGATTGCCTAGCGACGTCAACAAAAAATTATCTTGTTAGTCCTAATTGTGTTTGTCGTGATCAATCCTGAGTGACGCTCTGATTTATTGGGACTCATAAAATGGTACTCAAAATGACTGCAGTTATTGCAGATTGTATGAACGATCCACCATGTCAACTTTTATAAAATATATTGAATACAATAGCGTTGGCATTGGGGTACTGTGGGGCATATCCACTCTGTACGGTAATAGTTGCACGCATTCGCAACGTGTGCTCTAACAATTGAACTACGGCTTGAGAAACAGACTATGTTAAGATCGGGCGGCATTAGCGCACATCGTGAATGCATAGGAAACGATTTCTAATCCCATTGGTTATATATTCCTTTTTACTTTAGTATCCTTTTGAAACTTATCATAATAAAACTGGACATTGATACTGTAGACGCTTTCCAAAAGAGAAGTTAAGGATCTTTATAGAAAAAGAATGGATACTAGCAAATATAGGGGTATTGGAGAAGCAGTTCATGCATCACACCCATTTTTATGAAACATGTATCATCAAGAATAACGAAAGAGGTAACAGATCAACCACTTATAAAGTTATTAAGGGTGAAGTGTACTTTAACACATTGAAGTTTTGTATACTTACTTTTCTCTTCAATGAGGCTGTATTTATCAGCACTTAAAAATCAGTGTACTGACAAACGAAACCGTCGAATTACTGGTTGAATGGATTTTACGCAACTTTACTTTTTGTACTCAGAACTGTTTGATCCGTAGAGAAAATCATTCAGCCAGCGCAGAATACCGTAAGTAGCCTGAGAAACTACATCGAGTAATATTAATTGGCAGACCTAGAGCTCAATACCTCTTCTCTTTCATGTACCATATTGCTTATTCTTACAGAAGATTTTTCGAAGCCTGATTATAGAATCTCTGGCTTGAAAGCAGCCCTAATGAATTTTCCGAAGGATTCAAGAGGTTTTCTTCTTGTTGGTTTAAAAAGTACACTTACAAGTTAGGAAAAAGCTAACCATTTTAGCGATTATAACCTTTCTTGAGAAACAAAGATGGGAGTAAGCAGGGGGGGAGGTACGTTTGGTCAATACCTGGGCAAAAAAAGTGGGTACTTTTGGTCTTGAGGAAGAATTTGACCAGAAGGACGACCACCCCCAAACACTTGATCAAAAGTACCCAAGGTACTTTTGGTTT
>JAAAKM020000972.1:0-15419 GCA_010016025.2 Alatinidae sp. Z8VKAUB7J3 | reverse complement strand
GTACGATATTTGATTAAGATACGATAGTTATGTGCCAGTAGTAGCTAAAGTTGTAAATACTACGTCAACAGGGGGCATAGAATCGCTAGTAAACAAGTTACTTGCACTCGTATGGCAATATACTACAATGAACGCGAATCTGTACTGTACATAAATGAGTTCGTAGACGCATAATGATGGCTAAACTTGAGACACAAAACAAACTGCCCGGCAATAACAAACGGTAGTGTGAAATGAATAGGATAGGTATACAATACACGAATTTCTAGAGTAGCTAGAGCTAGGTTGAAAGGGGTAACACAAGGGTAACGGGGGTATCATACTGTGTGTAAAATCACCGCGTCACACATAGTTAAAATTAAGTCAAACATTTCAGCATTTATGCTTGTGTTTGGTAATCTCAACTTAAAGAAAAAAATGTTTGATGAGTTATTGCTTCCAAGAAGATGAAATAGAACTCGCGTCTGAAATGCAACAATATTTCAAAGGGCAAGTCATCGGTATTACTTGTCTGGGAAGGCAATAGGGTACTTAAGTGTGACATCACGGTTTAAAGAATATCAAAAATTTGATAATATTTTACGCATGGTTCTTGTTGATATAGATAACCTGTACAAAATGCTGAATAATAGATTGATCAATTATGATTATTCCCGACAAAACTTAGTTACTTGTACCCAGTTCATAATTTTATGACTTGAGCGAAGTTAATGGTATTTCCTTGCGGCCTCTTACAAATCCAAACAGCCGTTTATCACAGTTAATTTGATATTAGTTTATTATACCGTAAATTACCGAATATAAGCCCTCCCGAATGTAACCCCCCCGAATAGTGCCCCCCCCGTAAACTACCCAAAATATCCCTCCGAATATAAGCCCCCTGAATATAAGCCCAGGGCTTACATTTGGGATTCTGTGTGTTGGATTCGAAATTTGTAGTGCAGAAGGCAGTGATACTGAATAGACATGGACAGAGTATATATAGAGCCTCTGTATTTACTGATCTTTTGTGAGATTTTACGTATTAAATGCAGTTATTAGTTTCCCTGATTGGACACCGAATGTTGAATGCCTGCGAACTTCTATAAGCCCAAGGCTTATACTTTAAAGGAAGAAACTGTCGCGGTAAGAAACTGTCGCGAAAAGTTGCGAATGCTTTGATTTTTTGTGTGTTAACTGTCGCGGGAATTAACAGTCGCGAACGCTGGAAAATTTAATTGTCGCGGGAAGTAACTGTCGCGAAAATTAACTGTCGCGAATTGCTGGGCGAGTAACTTTTTTATCTCTTCTCTCCGCAAATGCCGAACCTTAAATAAAACCAAATAATAATTTTCGAAAATTAAAAGTATGTTATATCACTGATACTTCAAATGGGAAAATTTACAATGAAAAAAATCACAATCTGAAGTCCCCACACAATTTTTAAAAATTTTATAACTGTGTTGAAACTTTTCTGACAAAATTTAAACGTCGCGGGAATTAACTGTCGCGAACGGGCCAAAAACAAGTTTCTTCCTTTAAAGTATTCAGGATTTATGGTATTTTGTATACAGACTTTTGCGGACATGGTTTACAGTTTAATATAGCTACAATTGAGAGTCCTCTGAAAATATTTTGTGATGTTATTTTAGTACTCTATAGTAAACGGTCACTGTAGGACTGTCTCTGTCTGTCTGTCTGTCTGTCTGTCTGTAGTAAAAAGACAAAAACGATAATGACCATTTTTATGCTCTTAGAACCATATATGTTTTTGTCATCGGTTGTGGTATTAACATATCCAGCACTACCTTCTCATTGGGAAATATGATAAGAATATTTCAATGGCTATCTTTGAACGTACATCCAAAATTGAAGAATTAAGAAGATAAAAGAAACAAGAATGTGGTTCCAACAGGAACGAAATTGTTGTTGTCGCTCTTGTTTTTATAGAAAAGCAATTGAGAAATATTGTGATACCCAGATCCATATCTGGTAAAATCGTTTAAGGGGCAGCTGCTGCAAAAAGGGTGCCAATTTTAGAGGGTGTTTCTCAAGAAGCATGGTACAGAATGGCTACTAAGGGGCTATTTTAATAGAGAAAGGGTACACTTATCACATCTAGCAAAGAACAAATCCTTAAGAATTTCCCTGGGAATGGTACTACTTTGTAGCAAAAGTGGCATTGTCCAAATAAGGGTGAAACTCTATTTAGGACAAGGGTATTTAAAATACCAAAAAGAATAGCATTTGTGGTGGGTGGAGCATTGGATACTATGATGGGGTCAGCAGTCTAGTCCAAAGCAGTGAAACGATGCAGGTGACTGGGGAATTGAGTTCATCATAAAGTGATGGTAGAAGTGTCACGATTCAAACAAAAGCGGTAGGTGGAATAAACATATCTGGGATATAAATTTTTCCAAGTATTGATAAAGATCCGGCCCTGATTACTCTAAGATCAAGGGACAAATTTTTTGTAAATATAACAATCTTTTTACCAAGGTTTTCAGAACCATTTATAATACAGTTGCAGCTTAATCAAGACCTAATTATTAATTTTTTGTGACATTTGTGCTACTGTTTATTTGGTCCCATAAAGAGGAGATATAAATTGAATATAAAAGTGTGTGCATGAAGGTGATCCCAAATTTTTGGAAAGTGCATTTATGGGCAGGTACTCTATAAGTTAAGGTACAATACGTTTTCTGTGACAAAAATCTTCAGTCTACTATATCGATACACTCTTACTTACTTGTACAACATTGCTTTTTCAAAGGGGTCATAAAAGGGAAAGCTCATTTTAAAGAATCTTGTGTGTGTATATATTTGGGCGTAACTTAGAATGGTTGCTTCTGATGTTTTGTGGTTGATGGTTTAAAACTTTTAAATATGAAATATGGACTTATTTAATTCATCATAACTTCTTTTATCAGTGAATAGGTACCATAAAAAAACAATAATATAGTCATCATCATCATAATCATTCATCATCATCATCACCATCATCATCATCATCATCATCATCATCATCATCATCACCATCATCATCATCACCATTCATCATCATCATTCATCATCATTCATCATTCATCATCATCATCATCATTATCATCATTATCATTATCATTATCATCACCATCATCATCATCATCACCACCATCATCATCATCATCATCATCATCATCATCATCATCATCATCATCATTCATCATCATTCATCATTATTCTCATAATCATCATAATCATCATCATTCATCATCAACATCATCATCATCATCATCATTCATCATCATTCATCATCATTCTCATAATCATCATAATCATCATCATTCATCATCAACATCATCATCATCATAATCAGTCATTGTTATCATCAGTTAGCAAACGTCATCTTCAATCATCATCATCAATCATCACCATCAATCATCACCATTATCATCCTCGTCACTGTTATTAAATTGTAATCATGATCAGTGTCATCAGCTCTCGTTATCTTCATCATCATCAGCATCATCATCATCATCATCATCATCATCATCATCATCATCATAATGATGTCATAGATACTACATATATAATATATCATGTCATGCATAATAAATCGTATCATATTTCATATATCATATCATATCACATCACGTCATCCTATATCATGTCACCTGTAAGTATTTCCCGAATAGGGGAGGGAGGGGGCTTTTTAATATTAATTTATGTTCGAGCTAGAAGCAAAAAGAACTAATTGAATGTTACACAATTCCCGCAAAAATTTGTTGGGTACTAGTCGAGAATGCCGATACACATTTCAGTATTTTCCCAGTGCCTATTTAACTTAGTCAATGGTTTCAATAAAATATAACTCTTGACATATGGATCTGAGAAGTAGGAACACTGCCCCACACATCTGGCAAGACAATGGAAAACAATTAAGTATTAAGCAAGATGAAGTCGTTTAGCGACTCCAGTTTCCTTTACGGCCGTAAGAAAGTAAACCAACAAGAGAACAAACGCAGTATCACTTCCAAACCTTTATCCAGTAGTGCTAGGAATACTAAATATATAATTCTTAAAAGTGGCTCCGCAGTCAGCCAACATTTTGCTTGAAAATAATCTGGGGGATTTTGCGATAATTTCAAATAGGATTTGCTTAGTTTATTAGCAAAGGGCGCTTTCCTTTCGCCATGCCGCGTCAGAAGCCGCAATCAGCAAAGAAGGCGAGCCGCACCTAACCGGGAGCGTTAGCGGTTTTCGGTAGCACCACTGACAAAATGTGCCACTCGTGTCGTCCTATTCTCAATGAGTTTTTTCAGTTGGCTCCTTTTATATAAATTTTTCGCGAAAGTTTTTCTCCTTCACTCAAGACGATCAGTGTGACCAGTGTCTGACGAGAATGTTTACCAATCATAAATCCTTTACTTCGCGCTATTTTAAACAAGTGTCAGCTTGTGAACTTTGACGGTAATCGGAGAATTTGTAAATGTCTCGATTGAAAAGTGGTTCTCTTTTAAGCAAAGAAGACCGTACCTGAGTGTACCTGAGAGTACCGTACCTGAGTGTACCTGAGAGTACCGTGCCTGAGTCTACCTGAGTGTAGCGTACCTACGTGTACCTGAGTTGATCAATCAATTTGTTTATTAGCGGGTCTCTGGCGTTGCCATTTTGTATGCAAAAGATAATTCGTTGGCACCATCTCTCGACTCTGTTTCCGTTATTTTTGCGCAAAAGCAAACAGTTGCTTTTTTGGTATGTTCAAAGAGTGTTTTGGGAATAGACGACACACATCAACACCTGTAATTTTATCGACTTCTTAGAGTATGCTACAGCGGTTATTTATGGTCCCATTGCTTATCAGGGGCGTATCCTTAAAGATTACAAAGACTATGCTGTACGGTTTTACTTTCTTGTATTTTCTTTCAAGGGGAAGACTTTCATTTGAATTGATTGTTGTTAGTTTCCTTTATCAGAACATCAAAAAGGGACGCAGGCTCTTGCTGGGGTTTTGAGGTGGGGTTGACGTCATTTTATTTTGTTTCAAAAGTGGAGGGGGTTAGTTGAGAGCTTGTATTTTTGGAATGGTCCCGATGTTTATTGTGTATGTCGCGTTGACACCGAGACGATTTTTTCTAGGAAACAAGTTTCTTACTGCACCTTATTATGGGGTATATAATTGACTTGTTCTTTTAAACATCTTAGAATTTCAAGAAATCAAGAACGGAATTACCCAACCATGACGGAGTACGTTGCAGCCAATCAAACCTACGTTGATTCGTATGCAGTCTATCGAAGAGGGCTCCTGGAGCAGCAACAAGTTTGGATGGCAACCAAAGTCATCCCAGATATGAAGAAAAATTCAAGCGTTGGGAAGGAAGACACATTGAACATCCTTGGATTTGGTTCAGGCTTTGGTGAAGTCGATGTTCTTTTTCTACAAGAACTAAGAAAGCAACTGACTGAAAAGGAAGGTTTAAAAATTGTGTACACTGTCGTGGAAAGAAATGAGGAGTTTGTACGCATTTTTAAAGATCGAGTTAAAAAGCATGAAGAGGAATTGAAAAATGTAGAGTTCGTTTGGGTGTTGCAAACGTGTGAGGAATTCTTATCTGCAGGAAATTTCAAGCCAAACAGCTTTGATCTTGTGCATTTTCTACATGTGTTATATTACGTTGATGTTCGATTTGTCTTGAAGCAGTGCATGGACAGGTTGGTCTCATCAAATGGCTGCCTTTTCATGGTGGTTCAAACTGTTCAGAGCCTTTATGCCAAAAATTACCAGAGATACAACGGCAAGGTAGAGGGAGCCTGGGTCAATGTCCAGCTGATAACGGACAAGGATTTAGTAACTGTAGCGAATGAGAATCAGTGGCGAAGTGTGAATTTTAACGGGGATCGGAAAATGAATGTTACCGACGTGTTTCAACCAGACTCTCCTGAAGGAGGGATGTTGATCGACTTCTTTTTTCATTCTAACAATCTGCCAGCACGGCTAGAGGCAGCTCAGGTAAAGGATATTCGAGATTTCTTCAAGAGTAATAGTTCTAGCGAAAATGTGGGAGGTAGCTCGAAATCATTTGCAAATGCTGACGAAGGAATTGTGCTGTATTATAAATCGTAAATAGGCAGATGTTAGTCTTCTATCAGTTTAATTTCAATTTGGAATATGTCTTTATAACTTTATGGACATTTTCATGAGATGTGGCCATGGATCTGTTGTAAGAGAGTATTCTGGACTAAGATATGGATCACAGGTATCTGAAGGGTTTTGTTTTTACACATTTGTACCTTTGCGTTTCTTTCTTCACACCTGTAGGCTACATTAGCACCATGGTTTGTAACCGGGGTACATGTACTGTATTTCCCTGGGTACGAAGCACCAAAGCCGGGGGTACGAGGTATTATGTCAAATTTATTATTGTATGACCTGCTACTTGCATTTCAATAATAAGTAACTACCAGCATCCCCCGGGTAAAAGTTCAGGTAACAATATAGGAGCCGTCGCGTCTCGGCCTTTTGGCAAGGAATGGATGTAGTATCTGTTGTCATTGAATGACAGGTTCTTTCCAAGACGGTTGAGCCTGTCACATGGTTTGCTTCTCTGTCCTTTAAGTACACTTGTACAGTACTCGAAAGCGTATTTTTGTGTTCTTGCATACTTGCATGTATTCGACACAGTGGCGGACGAAAGGTAATATATTTAGCGGACCAAGTCATAAAGTTAATGCGATATTTCCATACGTTCCATATCATCATACGTTCTATATCATCATAAGTTCAATGTCATCACACATTCCGTATCATCATACGTACCGTATTACCGTACGTTCCATATCATCACACGTACCGTATTACCATACGTTCCATATCATCATACGTTCCATATTACCATACGTTCCATATCATCACACATTCCATATCATCACACGTTCCGTATTACCTTACGTTCCATGTCATCATACGTTCCACATTAACCATAGGTTCCGTATCATATGTTCCCTATTACCACACGTTCCATATCATCGTACGTTCCATATCATAATTTCCATTTTACCTAAAATTCTTTACCCAAAGCTCTTGTTCTGTTGTGCCAATCGCTGTATGTTGATGCTAATTTTTATGTGACGCTTAGCTGGAAAGATTTCGTAGCTTTGCTACTTGTGTGTGGGGATTCAAGTGGTCAATGTTATTTCTCAACTGCACAAAACTCCATAGAAATCGATAATTTTCGAAATTGTGCTGGAAATTTGTTGGGTATATTGAGTGCAGACTGACAACAAGCCAGAATCTTTGCCTTTTCCTCTATATACGAAGGTTTTACATTCACATTGTAGACTGTACGCTCCATTTACTGACGGTAAAAAAGGAAATTGAGAGGCATCACATGTATTACAGTATGTGGGAAATAGAAGCGTCCCATATGTAATGACCATTTGCAGATTTTGTCCGTAGATTTGAGATTCTGGCTTGTTAATTATATTTTCAAAGACATTTGGCCCACAAGCCTCTCTACGGGTATACGTATCTATGTTCTAGCGATAAATTCCATACCTGCCCTTAAAGTAAGATAGATACCTGCACATTAGCAGGCTGTGTCATTAATTACTTCGCGGTGGTCTTATGCATCCAGTTCGAAAGAAATATGATCCAACCAAGCTTTCTTCACAGTGATCGTGCGTTGACCATCAAAATTCCCGATGCCCACTTGTAAAATTAACGCTGATGTTAATTTAAGAGCACGTTTTCCAAGAACTATGTACTAGTTGTCATGACGCCAGGCGATTGACTATAGAAAAACGAGTCATCTTTGTCGATCGCGCTTTTAAAATGCAGTCCTAACTGTGCTATTAACACGCGTGTCAAAGCAAAGAACTGCTCTTGGGTACCTAATAGAAGGGGGGGCTAAAATGGAATAATGGAATAAACGAGCGGGCTGGAAAAATCAAAAAAAAATTATAAACGGGGGTTGGAATAGATGGGGGTTGGAACATGACCAAAATGTAATAGACGGGGGGCCTGCACAAAATGTGAAGTCAAGAATCAATGTTTAGAATCAAGTTCAACTCCCTAAACGTAGGGTGATACAACAAAAACAATAGTTAGTTATCCAAAGTCATGGTAGTCACCTACATGCCTTCCAAGATCCTGCTCGACGACAGTGTTATTGTTAACATCTGCAATTCGCTTTCTGACTCTTTCGAGACTCGTAGCAGGCCACTTTCATCTTTTAATGTGTGATTTTCATATTTTAAAGATGTTTTCTATTCGTCCACCAAAGTGTCTCCTCAAAAATTGTCATGGGTGGAAGGTTACTTAAAAATTAATAAGCGGGGGTGGGGGTGGGGGGATGGAATAAGAATCTCCTGGATGAAAAAAAGTTTTGACAAATTAATTAGCGCGGGGGGACGTCTATTAGGCACCCAAGAGTAATCTCAAAATATCGTGCTTGAGGGGGGGGGACTAAATTAAAAGGGGGACTTCGTGATGGCTGATGTTTACTAGATCAGAAATTGTAACGGTAAGGCACTGTGACGGATTTCTCACAAACCCTGATGTAACATACCGTCACTATGACCATCTTAAGTTTTTCCGCTCGGGTGGGCTTACCTTGCAAAGGTTAAGAAAATGAAAGAGCCGCATAATTTCAACAAGTGATACAGACAAATAGACAACAGACATAGTGTAATGAAGGGGCTTGAATAAAATTCATGATACCAAATCTATTTTACACTTCAAAAATATTGGTCATTTATGATGCCTTCCAACACATTTCACGAATTCGGGGGCTTGAATGCTTAGAGCAGCGATCAATCTTCTTGTAAAATGTTGTCGATTTCGTTCCAGTCTATACTTCCCGCATTTGCTGTTATACCTGCGATCGATGATGTTTCTGAGTCTTGATCAGTTGCAGCCAGTAACGCATCTGCTTGCGCCTAGCGGAAAAGAAAAGAGGTACTTATAGTGAGGAACGGCGCCGTTGCTTTAAACGATTGGTTTTCATGTGGATTATAGTAAGTTAGTCTCGCTTTGCGACCCACCCCTCAAAAACAGCAAAAGCAATTCGTCTCCGGTATTCATAGTTACGGCAATCTGAGGACAACGGCCACCGGGCGAGGTTTGGGAACTAATGTGGCGATTTCGTAGATAATGGAGAGTAAACATCGGACTGCGATAGTGTAAAATGCAGGCTTAATTCCCAGTAGAAACATTCGTCAGTTTCTCCGAAATATTTTTAGAGCGGTATCAGACAAAGGTCCGTAACTCAGGATTTTATACATGGACAAGGACATTACTACTTAATTACTGTTACGTGTTCGATACCACTGTTTTAAAGTCACTTAAAGAGTTAGATATTGTTTACAAATACGTATTTACATATTTGCCAAATTTTTGACATCCTGCTTTAATCAAGCTTAGTCATTACGCGCAACCTTGGCACCAAAACGTAATCACCCTCGCTCTCTTCCGATCTCAGGTTCGGTTTTAAGAAGTAATCTTAAAGAATCATCCAAAATTACTTTTTGTTATTTGATATCTACCTTAACGGATTACTTACAGGTTTCGTTTTTGAGAAATGTTGCCCACGGAGAAATGGGCGGCCAAATGAACCTAAAGGCTACACTTTCTCAAGCCGCGAATTTTTAATAACAAGTATACTTAGACGAGCAAATTTAGCAACAATTTCATCAGCGGGGTAATTGTGGTAAGGCTCTGACGTGTTCGACTTAGTGTGCGTGGAGTACTTATGTTGATAATTAATAATGACGTTTAGTGTTATATGACGAATTTGAGATGTCAAATAAGGTAGAGGGTATTTTGCAGTACTGCGTCACGTCACTAGGACTGGTGTAAGTTGGGCGAATTATGGAGTTGGGGGAGGAATAGTCGGTCAAATTATAACGTGCATGTAATTGGAGGAGAACGGGAGGCCAATCTTTACATCGACAGGCAAAGAGACGTAACATGACACAGCACGAGCTAACTGAAAACGAACGATCTTATCCGATGGAGGAATAGCCTGTGATTGTTAACTTATATGGTTGATAAAAAAATCAGGCTGATGGGTAGAAAATGCCAAATAATGATCAGATGACAGCTAAGAGGGAGGTGGAAGAGACGAATATTTCAGGAATATGTACAACTACGAATGACTATTACGTGCCAATGTTAAGTGTGATGGGCACGTATCGAGTAAGGAAGATAGCGAAAGGAAGAAGGATGGGGAAGGCAAGGAAGATGGGGAAGGCAAGGAAGATGGGGAAGGCGAGGAAGATGGGGAAAGCAAGAGAGATGGGGAAGGGAAGAAAGAGGTCGGTAAGATACGACACTCACAATTGCGATGCATGATGTAATAAATGTGCAAATTATTAATCAAAGCGAAGGTGCAGGAAGTATGGTGCGAGGATCGAGGTGAGGATGACTCTTATTACTGAGCATTAAGCCCTGTACAAACGGGCTTGACTTTCAACTAGACTTCACTCGACTTTGTACAACATCGTATAGCCAAGTCTAGCTACGTCGAGCAGTGGGTGTTCAAACGGGCTCGACTTTTCCCTCCACTTTTCACTCGACTTTTCACTAGACTTTCAACCCCTTTCCAGGACTTCACGTTCTTTTCATATCTGGCGAGAAAATTTATTTTTAAAATCGGATTACTCAGTATGCGTATGTGGTGTTAATAGAATTATCAGGATATATTGAGATGTCCGTGATCGAGCGAGTTCTCAAATATGCTAACTGAGCATGCGTGTACTCGACATTTGTCGAGTGAGTGTACAAATGGGCTCGACAAGGCTCTAAAGACTTAAAACAAAAAATTCGTCAAGAGGACCTGCTCGACAAATTTAATTATGTTCAAACTTTACTAGACCTCGCTATACAAGGCTCGACAAGCATTGATTTCCACATACAAGGTGTACAAACAACAAAAATCGACAAAAATCGAGTGAAGTTTAGGAAAAAGTCGAACCCGGTTGTACGGGGCTTTAGTGCAACAGTTAGGGTTAGAATTGACAGAATTGAAGAGCAAAAATTACCATAACGTACCAGCAAATCCGCAGTAACTGAATCTCCAGATGCTGCTGCAGATGCAAAATGATCATCGGTAAGGCCAGCTGCCGCATGGTTACTTTCACGGCTTGATGCCTCTTTTCCGTATCTGGTGCGAGACGTAAGGGGTCTGTTATCATCCACATTACCTGTAAAGAGACGGTGCCTGTTACCATATTGATTGGTGACATTACCAGCCCCTACAATCTTAGTTCTTCCTAATGCAAGAGGGCTTGTTTGAAGAGGATCCCGTCCGTCCCTAAATAAGTATTCTGTCTCTTCTGCTCTATCGCGAGCGCTATTGGCTGGGGATGGAAAGCCATCCTCGTCATATTGAGAAAATTCCCTTACTGTCTTTCTCACAAATTTTGACCGTTTTCGTTGGTACTGCTCATAGCTTGTCCTAGTTATGAAATCCCTACCAGAATTAAACGATGTACTTAGTCTCTCCTGATTATAGTCGGAGGATGGCCTTGGGGTGCTTATCCCTGCGATCCAGTCGATATCTTGCAAGTTGCCCCCGTCTGACACTATATCGAGTCTCTCTACAGTCCTTTCTCGTACTGGGTTTAATGTTTCTTTAGGAGACTCTCCCAGAGGTACTAAGCCCTTAATTAACGCCAAGGTCTCATCAGATATCCGTGTCAGCTCCTGCCCCCGTTGTGTACGAATACCTAGTGTAGTAGAGTCCGGTTTTCTTCCTGCGCTAGATGAACGCCTCCGCTCCGAGTACTCTTTTCTCCTTGCAGTAGATGACTTCACAGGTGTCGGTTTTGAGGTTTTGTTGGCTTTCACCTTGCGTGGCTGTAAAATTTGAGTCTTCATAATCATCCGCCTAGCTTGGCTAGTCGATTTGACGTCTTCTAAAAGAGCTTTCGTCGATGCAACACGGTCTGTAAAATTCTCATGGATTTTCCCCCTGGAAAGAAAACGAGACGCGATGACAAATGTGAAGAAATCTAGTAATAACTACAAAAAATAAATGGAAGGAGAGATGAGGCATGGTGAAAAACGTCACAATGTCTTTCAAACCAACAGAATATTTCCATACATTTTTACAGGATCAGCAGTTGTACCGCGGCCGAAGTAAATTTTTCGCGGCACCACACAGTATTTCTTGGAATATGAATATTACTCTATTCTGTTAATATATTTTATTTCGTTCCCACGGATAGTATGTTTTCTCTAGATTAGGGATAATAGAATGTACAGTACATGCGTTTTACCATGTTTACTCAGGAGTTTGGCAGCTAATGGACGCGGGTGGCATTTCCCAAGATTGCTTGCCGTTGCTGAAATTCCACTTGCCCATGAAAAATAAATCAAAGATACTGTAAATTTGGAGCAGCGAAAGGTTTTTGTTTCTAAATGTTATTAAAATATATTACACCTATGGGTATGTAGGGCGAACACTTATTTTCAGGAACAGCAGAACTATGCCAGATTCCGATGTATCGATCTAGTGACACGCCATTACTTTTGTGTCGGCTTTGCGTCGCGCTTTCCAATAGGTCTATGATGACGATGTGATGCTTGATGGACCATCATACTGGCTGATGGGGGACCCCGAAATACATGTCATTAAGGCAATCTAAAGCAAAAAATGTAGGATCAATATACCTTTATATGTGTAACCAAACTCAGAATCTCCCTAGTTTTATACAAAAGTGAACAGGAGGAAAATCTTTCAGGTGTGCATTATGTCATTAAAGAACAGATTAACCTAAATAATAAAATACTAATTAAGTATTAGGCGATTAGATACTTCGTACATTAATAAAAACATTTTTGACGTTAATAGGAGTGTCCTATGATTTTTCACAAAAAAAAGTTAACGTAAATTTGTAACTCTTTGAAATCTCACATTTCTTATATATCAAATGGCAACTTGTAAACATGTTTTTACAACACTTGAGCTAAGAATTGAAAATGCTCAGTCATAGTTGCAGCTGCCTGTTTATATGCTGTACGTTGCGTAGAACAACACACTTGATCCAAAGAACTGAAAACTAGCTTGAACCCTGGCCCCTACAAATCCCACCTCAAAGTAAACAATTGGTTGGCAATGAATAACAAACCAGACTCTAAAATGGCTCGTGTTATGCCTTCCCTTCTACATGTTATTTAAGGTAATGCAATATTCAAGCTTAAATTTGCTTAAGGAGCTACAAATTTTAGTCTCGAGCTATGCTTAAAGTATCCTACGCAGTTGTTTCTGCTTTAAGTTTTCACATTATTCGTAAGACCATCAACTAAGGTTATACGAATGTTTGAAAACATCGGAAATATTCTAAATATACTATTGTGATTGGCTCTCTACTTTTGAAACTTTTCTATTACCAGTATTATATTTTAGGCCTACAAGAACTAAGGCCCGAAATTACGCTTGGCATATTACAAAATGTTAGAAAAATTTCGTCTAAATATGCTAATAACGTTATGATTGTACACAAAGCATTGAGCAGACTCGTTTACTTTTTAAAAAACCAACAAAAAAACAATGTACAATGTAAACTCACATATCTTCAACATGACGCAAACTTCAACATGACGAGAATTTTTCACAGGCCCAATCTACTCGTATAGTACAAGAAACAATGAATATTTTATTCCCTACGTCTTTTAACTGCTAAAGCGAGAATCGACCATATTCACCGACAAAAGAAAACTGATGAAATAACGAATAAGACACAACGGTTCGTCTAAAGCCTTGTAGAACACCGTCAGGACTACAACAGTCATATGGCGATAATCACACAGTTAATATTACGCAAGCACTTACTCCGTTTGATTTGTTGGTTGCTTCTTTCTTATCGTTTTCTTTTTTGTTTCTGTTGAGCTCTTAAAATGGAAAAAAAGGAAATATGTACAATGGGTTGAAACATTGAGTATATTGAAAAATAGTCAAATAGTACATACTTTTCTCATTTACTTAACGAGCTATCAAGCCGAGGTCCATCTCTCGGTCAAGAGCACCGCAATTCGTCTTTTATTGAAGATTAGGTATTTATCTGATAATCATTGGTACCAGGGGAATCTTATTTTAGATTGGGATCATTAAAGGCTGGGTTGGTAAGGAGAAGAAACGTTTTTTTAAATCAGAAGAGAGACAGGCAGCCAGAGTGAGTTTAGCAGGTGGACAAGAACATTCCGAAGGACGACTAATGGAAAAATAACATTGCAGTACTATCTGTACCAAGTTACATGAATCATGCCCTAAGACGCAGATTACATTCTGCTGTCCAGGAACTGTACTACAAATCGTAACACCCATAACAACGAATTGATGCCGCCTCTTTTACACGAGGCTGAGTTACGCAGCTCTCAAGTGCCCCCATATGGCTAATAATGGGTATGAACCGAGAAAGTTTAATCAGTCTCGTAAAACTGTGATGGACATTTCCTTATTAATTCCGCAATTGTATCGTTTATCCGTCTATCTTTGTGCTGTTATCAAATTATTTTCTTTGGCCTTATTGTTGACAGCCACTGTCGTGTGGTATAAAATTGCCCTTATTTGTAAATCTCGATGTAAGTAAATTTAATTCGCCGATTCCTCATTTTCCTAATATGGTATTGTTGTCATTTGAAGATGCGTATGATTTGGTCCTTCCGACCAGAGAGAATATATCAACACCAATTGAAAAGTTATGAATCGCTTCATGAAGATAGTGATTTATTTACTATTTCAATGGTAAAGTTTTATCTTTCTAAAGCTTGTGGCTACAAGCGGAACTCGGGAACTACCTGGTAGATTTAGGCAACTGGAACGGGAGCATTTCAGCCACCGCATAGTTATTAGAACGAGCCATTCTGACGAGAGCCAATGTATGACGTCATAATCGTTAATAAATGATCCCGCTGTTTAGGGAAATCTCGACCTTTGATATCGTAACAATCGCCTTCTAAAACGTACAAGTGTATGTGTAATAGACAGGTTGGGCTATGCAGACTACATCAGCCAATGTATGGGGTCAAGCTTTAAGAACCACATAGGTAATTCAAGGTCAAGAATACGAACCTGGTTGGATTGAAAGGGTCTTGCTTCCGCTTGCCTCTTACTGTCCACTTCTGACATATAGGTACCCATTGCCTGTCGTCGTCGTTTCTTCATCCATTTTAACAAGTTTTGTCTTTTCTTTTCCAGTTTGGCTTTCATGTCTTGTCTGAAAGAATGGAAAAATGTCAAGAATTTGTTTATGCTATCCCTATACTTTTACATAGCTCCTTCAGATCATCCAAAGAACAAGTTCTGCATTTTATATAAATAGTATGTCACGTAAACCCGGGTAGCGCACTTAGCATTATGCAATAATACCATAAACCAATAAGAAAGTAACAAGTTACTATTATGATCACCTAAGAATTATCGATGTAAAGACTAAATACCCGCATAATTGAAAAG
>JAAAKM020000967.1:0-15426 GCA_010016025.2 Alatinidae sp. Z8VKAUB7J3 | reverse complement strand
GGTCATCTATCGGAGGACATATTTTCTATTTCTCTAGTGTTCTTTCAAAACTAACAGTTCAAATTCTCTCTTAACGATGATACTCTGTAACTTTAATGGGCTTTGGATTGATGACAGGCCGGATGGCAGTTCTTCCTTGGTCAAGTCACATGGCGCAAAGAGACTGGTCTCCAATTGCGTTTAGCTAGATGTCGATGTCCACCGGTGGATGACTGGGAACTAATGTGGCGACTAGAGAAATAAAGGTATGTTAACACCGGAGGTCATCTAGCTCAGTTGGTATAGGGCACTCCGCGAAAGCGTGGGTCACGGGTTTGATCCCCGGTGGTGACATATTTTCTATTTCTCTAGTGTTCTTTTCAAAACTAATAATCCACTTAAGAAAAGTCAAAGGAATGTTTTCATGAAAAAACGGTTTATGATCCTGACTTGAAAATTAATACTTCAGTTTCTTAGAGAATTATCTAATCCTACAATGAAAAACTTTAGTTTGCTTAAAGTTATTGTCGTAAACACATAAACCTATTTTGTTAAAACAGATTTTATAAGAATTATATTTATATTTTGACAGTTATGAATAGGACCACCACTTCATTTCCATAGGTGCCGCCACCTTCGAACATGATAAACAAGGAGAAGAACTCAATATCAACAGACGAGCTAAGTGTTGATGATAAAGGTAAGACATTTAAGTAAACGTGTGTATTTGTCTCCCTAACATGTAATAATAGTTCCAAAGTACATATAAAATATTGCCAAAGTACCTTTCCGAGTTACTATCAATCAAGGCTGTTGATAGTAAACAAATCTTTTAGTGTCTAATTTCTCTTACATTATCATACGCGACCTTCAATAGTAATAAGGAATATTTAAGAAAAATTTCATAAATTAATAAATTTCACCTAATTGCCCATTGCCCCCACCCCTCCTCCCGATGAACTTGCTGGTTACAGGCCTGCTCTAGTAGAAAAGCAAAGCAAAGATTGTTTGCATACACACCATTTAACTCACACGACTAACCAAAATCAATATTTTTTTATAGAGATAGCAGTCAGTGTGGAAAGTTTAATTGAGCATCCACAGTGCTCTACCCCTTTCAGATAGTAATAGTTAATTCAAAAGCTCAGACAAATTTAGGTAAAATCTGTCTGGCAGAAGGGCTTCAGTACCCTAAACATGGGTCACCACAAATTGTTGTATCTTCCCTTATTTCCAATAGAAAAGCGTACGTGATGTAATTGAAGAACGTGAATAAGACGTACTCTTCATCCTTGATTGAAAATGTTGTAACCTTAGGACAAAGAAGCGTGTGTAAACCTCTTGTTTTTGACTCGTAGTTCCCTACCCGCACATCGTAAATGATAAATAATCACCTATTGTACGTACAATTTCGTTAACTGTATCTTAATGCTGATCAACATATAAATGCTTTTACTACCTTGCTTTCTATCAAGGGAGCGGTAAATCAATTATCAAAACACCTTGAATCATAAAGCTACTTTTCGTTTGTTAAGCCCACAGGTGCGCCCAACTTGGCATTACAAAACAAATATTATGAGTTAAACCTTCATCGTACACAGAAACATAACAAAATCACATTAACAATGTTGAAAAAAATGAGAGTATTGCTAAGAAGATTACATTACGAGAGAATATAATCGTACCTTATCACTTTGAGGAAAACAAATCGCGCGTTAATACCATTTCAACGGCATCCAAGGTAGTAAATCGTACTCCGAATGGCCTTTCAGGAACTGTTTGACCAATGCAAATATCCAAACTGGAGTATAGGTACACTTAATTGTAATTCAAACCACAGATCCTTAATCTGAACTTGTGTCTCTGTTACGTGACTCTGTTGCAGGGCGATCTGCTCTGGTGACACAAAACATTCAACGGACTGAACACCTTGCTGAGCATTTAACTGTTACTTCGAAAATAGCTATTGATTCATGGGAATAGAGCCAACTGTTTTTCTTAAAAATCAGGTGTTATAGTCTAAGCATTTAATTTACAAATTCTAGATACTTTGGCCTTTGAGGACATGTACGGCTGAAAGGCTCAAAGTTTATATTTCCCTCCGGTTGTCTAAATTATAGTCACTATTAGTACAAAGAAGGCATTTGATTGCATAAGCGACACTATAGCCACGTACAAATTTCTAAGCTGAACCGAAGTATATAAAAATCGAATTATCTTGCTATACCCCACGTTCCCCATACAATTCCGTGTAACTGCTGTCTGAAGATGTCTGACAATTGAAATGGCGGGTAAAATACGCGCGAAAGATGACTTACTGTCACGTGATTGGTTCATAGGAAGCAAATGATCGACATTACGTGATTGGTTAATTGCCATTTTCTTTCTGCACTGTGGCGGTTATTGCTGTTCAGTTATCAAGATTGGGTAATCAATAACAAATTGAGGAAACATACAACATTTGAAACAGTTTATGCTTAGAGTATTACAGTTTGCTGCATTTTGGTTTAAAGATGTGTAGAGGTATGTCACCACCTGAGTTTGAATAGGGCACCTTAATTATCGGGACATGTGGTCTACCTGTCGAGCTTTTGTAATACCAGTGATAACGCTTCCACATTCTCTCCAATTGGCGAAGACATGGCTACCTATGTACATCAGTTCTAATCTAGGTGGTAACATATTTTTTTCTACTATCTTTTCAGAGTTATCATTCAAGCCTTTGTTTCTCAAATTTGGTCACTTCCAACCTTGTTCATAAATTGAAGTCAGATTTTTAACGCTTTTAAGCATATGTTACATGGCTTTGTTACTGAGGAGAGTAGTGCTTGACATGAACAAGCTACACATGAAACAAACGTTAAATGCTAAAATGTCTTGGTTTTTTAATCTTTAGAACATTACCTGCAAGAAAGGAGGGTAAAATCATATTTAAATGCAATTGGATTGTTACTGAGGAGGTCAAGAACGTTTAATTAAGAATTATCCTTCAATGCTATGATTTTATCTCGCAAATATTTTAAGATGATTTTTACACTATTATATGTTCTAGGTCTGCCAAATATTGCACTGGGAAAGCCAACCTGGCAGTGCTGCACTTCGCATAACGCCAACAGTTCCAGGGCCGTTGATGGCAACAGAAATGGCAATTTTTATAAAAGGCATTGTACTCACACACATCAGGAAAATAATCCATGGTGGAAAGTTGATTTGGCAAAATTATCACTTGTTTACGCCATTAAAATAACTAATCGAGCGGATTGTTGTAGTGAACGATTAGCGAATTTAGAATTGAGAGTAGGAAAGAATAACTCACTGACAAATGAGTTGTGTGCTTCACAACAGACGTCATTACCACGCGGAGATACAAGTTTTAAATGTGCAAATATGCCTTTATTGGGACGCTTTGTCACTGTCCAGATAAAACGTTTTGATCGACTAACTCTTTGTGAAGTTGAAGTATATGGCAAAGCACTCTAGGGTATATACTGACTCATGAATCTGAATTCTGAAATGACACCTCAGAAATAGGAAATACGTCACCACCGCGACTCGAGCGTGTGACCCAAGCATTTGCGGTATATACTCTACCAACTGAGCTTGGTTATTCCCGATGTAGACATACTCTATTTTCTGGTGGCCACATCAGCTTTCAATTAACCACTGATGAACATAAGCATCAACCTCAACGTAGTTATAGAGGAGCCTCTCTACACCATGTGATTCGACCAAGCAGGACTATCATTCGGCCCCTGATACTGTCCAAAGCCCATTGAAAGTTACAGCGTGTCGTTAAGAAGAGAAAGTTTGATATACAAGTTTGAAAAGAGGCACTAAAATATAGAATATATGTCACCAACTCGTATCGATCCAATGACACATAAATTCGCAGCGTGTGCTTTACCATTTGAGCTAGGATAACTCCCGATTTTTAGCATACCAGAGACTGGTCTCCAATTGCACTGAGGTGTATGTCGATGTTCACCGATGGATAACTTAGAGTAAATGTAGCGACTGAGAATAAGAGTATGTTAACACTGGGAGTCACCTAGCTCAGTTGGTAGACCATAAGTTGCAAATGAGTGGGTCACTTGTATGAATTCCGCTTATAAGCAGTTTCCATTTCTCTAGTGTCTCGACTAATATTTAAAATCCACTCTTCTCTATCAATCTGATTTTGGAATTCTAAATTTAAGTTGATTTGTGTACAACATCGATTTCGACAATAACAGTCAGGGACACAATAAATTCATAGGTAAGACGCCAAGAAGGAAATTACATTTTGGACAAGGTTTCGTCTTTTCTGCAAGACTTTCCAGGTCTTGGTACACTGGAGGTCACAACTCTAATAATACAAGCGTTGTGACCTCTAGTATAAACAGTCATGCAGCCATTCAAATTTTGAAATTTGAAAATTCAAAACAAAACCGCTTTCCTTACCTCCTCCCTTCCAAGCCAGCCCACCATGGTTTTATTGGCTGGAAAAATTTTACAGTCCCTAGAAGGCTCAAAATTGCATTTGAGAGACTTAGACTTATCGTCTGGTCCAATTAAACGGGAAAACATTGCATAAGTGAATTGAAAAACAAAAGTGTTCCATCTTTTAAATGCCCGTAAGGGTTTTTCGGGGGAGTGAGGGGTGGGGCAAACGTGGGCAGGTTTTACCTATTGGGCACCCCCCTTGGCTGCGTGCCTGAGTGTAAAGGACCTGACGAAGTATTGAAAAGAAGAGGAAACGTTGTATTAATTGTAGGTTCCTTCTTGGCGTCTTATTTATAGTTTGTCGGTGTTGTTCTCGTCATAACATTTACAATAAACTTAATATGGAGTAAGATCGGATTAAAAAATATCAAACATCTTTGCATCAAAACCGTTATTAGTACATTGTTAGGATTTTAAGAATATTTTTTAGGGACATATTTTTAGTGTCCAACAGAGGAATCCAAAAAATAACACAAGCAAGTTTTGGATAGGAGACTATTTTTGTTTGCATTGCAGAGGTTTTAAAGTGGAAAGGGTCTTCCAAACTTATATAGCAGCATCACATTGTAGGCTATAGAATTTAGTTGTTAATTGCTCAGGCCAAAGCTATGTTTGGCTTACAATTTTAAAAGTGTTATATTCTGCTAGGCTTATTAAATGGATAATGCGCAGCCAATACAAAATATTGCCTTTCTTTGTCGTAGAAATTGTTTGTTTGTCAGTCAGTAGGCATATCTTTGCACTTTTGCACAGACGGAGCGACAGCTTTCATTGCTATTTTAGATTTCGTTATATCAGTTTATTTCTAAGGGGTTGGGCTCTAACTGTTTGACTCTCCATGTTAGTGTGTAAGTAAATTCGAGAGAAAGAATGTATTAGAGAAAGAGAAATGGCTTAAGTATCTGGCGATTGTCATGTTATTGCAACGTAATTATTACAAATAATACCAAAGTATATTGCACGAAATAGCGTAAACATATTGTACTGAAAAGCTGTTTTCGACACTCCGCAGAGTACTAACGTCAGAATGACCGAAATGTAATGTGTGAAAGGGTATACCCAACTGTATTTTGAAGGAGCCAATCAGAAATTGGACTGTCTGAATGGATTGTATTTTTGGACCAATCAGCGTCCATTGCAACAAAATCAATTGAATAGGCCTAGCGGGAAAAACGAATTCTTTTTGTCTGCATGGCAAAGGTTTTCTTGCTTTTATGTGGACTGACTCCAGAACGGCCACATGAAATGCAGACCTGGCCTTTCCTATAATACGGAAGCAATCATCCGTGTAAACTTTGGCACAGTCTTTGTTCTCAAGCAAGTGCTGCCCTATGGTAGAGTCACATTGCTTAGTAGTGAATTTGGTCTTTGAAACCCGAGGTGGTTGTTTCCTTTTAGAAGTCAATGTTCGGCGAATATGCGATGGTACATGCTGCTTAATTCGGTCAACCGACCTCAAAGTCGTGCGGCCAACGTAGCCAGCCTCACACTGGCATAAAAATTGATAAACTACAGAGCTAGAATTTGGGGAAGGCACACGGTCCTTGTGGTTGGTTGATAATGCTTTTTTGGTCCTATAAACTACGCGTGGAGCGACAGCGCCAAAACACTTCCCTATGGCCTTTTTAATCTGTTTTACAAAACAAAGTGAAACATTTCCATGCCACGGTAGTTTTAAGTTTACAGGACATTTTTTAGGTCCGAAGAGTTTTTCTGCGAAAGTTTAAATCTATAACTGCTGTCTACGACGTCTTCGGGATAGCCATTAGAAAGAAAAGTTTGCTTTAGAAAATTGAGTTTTTAACTAAAGCTTTGATGAGGTTAATCTTCCGGGTTGTGGGGCAGAACGAATTTCAGGAGATATATTGGCCGGTGTAGGTTTTCTATACACGCTGGTACGGAATTTAGTGCCCTCTTTTCGATCAAAAAATCAGGGAACGGTAGTGAGTTGTTGTGTTCCTTCTCAAAGGTAAATTTTAGAGCTTGGTGTAAGCTGTTTACGTTTTTGAGGAATTCGTCGCATTGGGACTCCTTTTCAAATATTGCAAATGGTCATCAACATAACGGAAATAAACAATACGCCTATGGTAGGATTCAAAAAGTTGAAGTTCATGAAAGCCAACAAAGATATTTGCTAATGCTGGACCCAAGGGACTTCCCATGCTTACCCCGTTCTGTTGTCGGTACATTTCATTATTGAAGCTGAATTCAACACCACGTGTCGCAACATCCATCAATTCGATAAAATCTTCTTCAGGGAATTGGGGAGGGACAAGGTTACCTCTATACAATGCATCGGCGCGTATCTTAATTGTCTCATCTAAGGGAACGTTTGTAAACAAGTTATAGATGTCAAAAGAACACAAAAACTTTTCGTTGAAACCGAAATCAAGGTTTTGGGTATTATTAGCGAAAGTAAACGAGTCTTTAACACAGTTTTGCGAATAAAGATGAAGTACGGGTTGTAAAATTTCTGAAAGCCATTTGGCCATTGTCAAACGAAAAAAGCTTTTCAGTACAATATGTTTACGCTATTTCGTACAATATTCTTGTTTTATACCACTAACAAACTATTTGAATACCAAAGTACTAAAAGAAGTAGATTCAGGTATTTCCTGAAGATATTTTCAAATGACTTAACCTCTAACCTTACCCCTTACCCTAACGATGCACCTTATACTAGCGCCATTAACCAGGAAGTAAAACAAATCAACAGAAGCACCTTGTTCGACCGAACGTCCTTTATTTCCATCCTGTAAGAAATGCTCTATGGTATTTATTAGCCTGCCATTCTTCTTCTTCTTCTTCTTCTTCTTCTTCTTTTTCTTTGCCGGTCACGCCACTGCTGGCAGATGACCTCCACAACCTCCTCCGCGCCTCTCGTCTCTGCGCCTTTCTCATCTACTCGCATCCGGCCTTCTCCTGGATCTCTCCGCCTCCTTTGGGGTCTTCCTTTGGCTCTGCTTCCTTCTCTGGGCCTCCACCCTGTTATATTCTTGGCCCACTTGCTGTTCTTTATCCGGGCGAGATGTCTTTCCCACTGGACTTTGGTGTACTGTACTTTCTCGATGATGTCCCTCACCTTGGTTCTTGATGGAATAACATCGTTCCTGATCTTATCCTTGCGGGTGATGTTTAGCATAGATCTTTCCATGCTCCTTTGGGCAACTGTAAGTTTGTGCTTGTGGTGTTTGTGCGACTAAAACGCATGTTAGAACGGCCTTGGTTACCCAGTGGCAACGAGATGCCCAGCAGAGTATTTTCTTCGGGATTCTTCGAAAGTATTTCTACCGACTTAGAGATCACCTGTAATAGGATTCCTTCGAACAAATAGACTTGTAATTTGATTTGATTTAGCAAAAGTCTTTGATACATCTTGCATGATATCCCCCACAGTATAGATATTGTTCAGCGGTATTAACAAAACACTGAATTTAACATATTTATGCGCTATTCAAGTTGTACCGTAGTGATATTAACTTTTATGGTTCACGTTTATTATGTTTATTATGACATCTTTTACTGATTCTTTTTGCACTATGGCCTAGCAGCTTGAGTTCCGATTTAACTAAATTCAATCGTTAATAGTTTCCAGGACCCTTGACATACTTTGCGGAGCAAAGATTCCGGGCCACAGCCATGGAGAACCTAGTTGTTTCTGTATTCAAAGTTTGGTCGCCTAGACTTGCCACTTTTAAGTAGGGAGATAAACCTATTATCTTAACCCAGAAAGATAATAATGTAAAGATACCATTATCTTAACCCAGAAAGATAATATGTAAAGATACCATTATCATGTAAAAAGATTGAAATTCGTGCGAAGCTGTTACCCCTTATTCCGCTTCTGTACAAATGATCATAGTAAAGTTATTTCAGCACTTGAGGTCGAATCCTATTTAATTTGTATTCTCTTGCAGCACATCTATCACACACAAAGTGGTACTTTTCATTATATTCACTCATAAGAGACGTCTGTGTTTGTAAATGGAATATCTGTCTTATCAAGCTTTAATGCCGTTTATTTCCTGAGAATAGGTAGGATAGGAATAAGGAAATGACAATAGGTCTTAATGGAGATTGTCCTTCGCCTGTCATTACCATCCTTAACTAACAGGTTACTGTTGCTAGAAATATATACAGACGATATTTCAAATATATTTTAAATATATATTTCAAAAGTGGCACCACAAAATCAAACGTTTGGTGCTGAGGTAGAACTAAAGGTTTAAAACTTGAAATTTTTATACTAGTCAATTATCAGAAATGATTTTACACCTTTCGACATTTGACAAAGGGTTCCCTTATCCTCTGTCCTTTATTTTTTCGGTGTTTCTTTGTTGTCCTTGCCAGAAAAAAACCTACTTGGCTAAAAGTGGAGGGGCTGAACCCGTAGCTCTCCACTCCAGTAGCGCCGCCCCTGCATGTGGGTTTACCTGATAAGCATAGGTGCCCTCCATCAAAGATGACTTAATTTAAAATTCACTAGTTTAAACGTCTTCGACTTTATGCAATTTCAGAAGCAAAGCTATTATTGTTTCCGCATCGGTAATTAATTACATTGTTGTAATGACTGGTCTATCCACTTACCTCATAGATTAATTACTACTGTATTAATAATTTTTCTCAATGCTGCTCAAAACATTAAGTAATACAAAAAAATGTTTCCCATAGAATGATTATTTCCAGCTTCGTTGCAAATGAACAGACAGAAGTATCAGTTTTAAAGAGACTTCAGAGAAATAGAAAATATGTTTTCATTGGGAGTCGAACCCATGACACCTCTAATTCTTTATGTGATTTACCAAAAGTGTAACAATATTCCATGGTAAAGTATTTATACCATTCTGCGTTTTGAAAAGTCGTACAAAGGAAGAAATCTCTTGGGTCTTCTCTTGCAGGACAGCACACATGAGCTATTTTGCAATATTGCTTTTGTAAAACAGATAATGACGGACGCTAACTTTTAAATTAAACTTAACTTTCAGAGAGTCACCTGCTCAATATATTCAAGGAATATATGTCTCCATCTTTACGTATTTCTTCTTCCTGAGGCCTTTCCTGGTTTTCTGTATAAAATTTTCCCCACATGTCCCTTATCAGGGGTAAGCTGATTTTTTTATGAGCAATGTATTTGTGATATTCATAGAAGTGATTAAATGTTTTAATTCTTAGATTCCTGTCAGGTACGTAGGCAAAGGGGAGATAACATTAAACAACCCCCCCCCTATCCCCCCACCTATTAAAAACATTGCCAAACAACTTTTCCGAATTAATTTTATTTCTTATCAATGTCTTAACGATGTGGGTTATGGTAAACCAATCTTGCAATACCAATATTCTCTTACACTATCGTATGTGCCCCATAATAAGAATAATTGATAAGTTAATTACAAGTTTCGATTTTCATGAGCTTGCATTTGTATAAATAGGCTTACATACCTCTCGTATCAATAATACCTATTGCTACATTTTCTTTAGGAACAACTTATGATCGATTTTCATAAAAGTGATACAATACTATAGTGTTCAGATGCCATTGTAGGTTTCTATAGGTTTACACATGCTTGAAATCTTATCTCTCTTCAACATTTCAAAATAATTCTCAGCAGTACTTTCAAAGCATTACTTGCCACAGTGACTGAGCAATGTATTGAAAGACACTCCGGTTATAGAAACAACATCGTAGATCTTAACTCTAGAAATCTAGAAATTTTAACTCTAGCGCGGAGGGTGGGGATGTGCCCGCCCAACAGGTAAAACTTGGTCACGTTTGACCCCCCCCCCCAAAAAAAAAAAAAAATCCTAACGAGAAAGTTCAAAGTTTGCCAAGTCGACAAAACCATGTGGGGATTGCTTGGAAGGAAGGGCTGGAGGGATAGGTTTCGTCTGGAATTTGCCCGCCCATCAAAATATGACTGGCTGCGTGGTTGATTAAAGCTCAGTTTGTTACAAATACAAGAATTTTGTAGTTAAACTACTGCAATTAGAGTCTCTTAACCCAAATAACACTGGACTCCTGTTGGCCTTTGCATGAATAGCCATGAGTGCCGAAAGTTACAGCTTACTAAAATAGCCGTGACATTCATAATCGGAGAAAAATGGAACGTTAGAAGAATGTAGGTCTTGATCGAAGAGCTACAAGTTGAGTACAGGTCCTTGAGATTTACATGACCCAATAATCGGCATCAAATATATTTGCTTAACTTAAATAATTTATTTACTGTGAGATAATAACAAAACCAAGAACTCAAGTTGAATACATCATTGAGAAAGCCAAATTCACAAAATGTTAATTGGAAGGACATCTTTCCCGAATGAAAAGCAACAAATGGGCCAAGTAAATAACTGAGTGGTGGCCAAGAGAGAGGAGGGCAGCACTAAAGGAAGACCAAAGATGTCGGCAGCTCGCGGATGCAGAGTGCGCAAGATCGGATGATGTGCAAAAAACTGTGGAGGCTATCTACCAGTTGTGGCGCGAGGGCTAAAATCGATAAATAAATCATTGACTGAACAGCAAAACTGGTTTTAGAAAAGATCATATTAGGAGAATTTGCAGTTTGATCACCAATTTTTGTTTCCTTTTCCTCTACATCAGGAAAGGTGAACTTTTCATGAGGAAGAGTGGAAAACAAAGGAACAGTAATAAAACAAATATTCATTAAACTATAAATAAAAGTTTTCAAAAGTTTTTAAACGCGGTATATGCTGTTACTTGACATTTTATTTTCCATAGGGGGTATAAGGAAAGTATCGGATACCATCCTTGAAGGAAGAAGTGACTTCTTCCTCTTGGGTAAAATTTTGAAAAAAGATTTCTTCCAACACAAATCTAAATAAAAGTAAGGAAAAGTCTCAAAACTTTGAATGTCTACCTTTAAACTATCCCTTACAAGTTATGAGAAAATAATTTAATGTTGGCAAAACATGCTCCCAGCTAAATAAAGTTCATATTGGAACG
The DNA here is from genome assembly GCA_010016025.2 of Alatinidae sp. Z8VKAUB7J3. Classification (NCBI taxonomy): domain Eukaryota; kingdom Metazoa; phylum Cnidaria; class Cubozoa; order Carybdeida; family Alatinidae; species Alatinidae sp. Z8VKAUB7J3. Next base: position 4,007 of record JAAAKM020000967.1, on the reverse strand, counting down.
TACAGGAAAAACACGTCACATTCTCACCAAATTTTAAAAATTTTCTGATTGATTAAGATATCTATAAATTTGAAACCAATCAGTATATATCAAATTTATGAAAAAGATAAAGTCACATGAAGAGTTGCCTTAAACATAGAAGTATGTTGCCTTCTGTACTTTTCTAATGTCTATTTTTATCAATTTTACCATTGCTTACTACAATTCATGTCGACTGTGCCTTAAACACTGAATTTAAGTGGATGGTGAAATTTAGCCATATGCGCAATAAGGAGATGGTGTTCGTGTAGCATACTAAATCTAAGTTAGTACTTAATTTGGGGATATGTTTTTTGCCCAATTCGTCATCTTTAAATGTATTTTTCATCTATTTGGTATCTTTAGATACCATTGTAACTATCCAAATTAATTAACAAATTCAGGAATTTGTGGGAGCAAGGGTTTGAATTTTAAGAATATCACATAACTATCATAAATATCCATTTTCGCAAATTGAAAATATACTTAATTTGTACAACCTCAGACACATTCTATGTTTCCCATCCTCGAGCTTGGACATGTCCTATATCCTTAGCAAGGATGTCTATTCCCTACTTTAAACTTCTTTAAATTCAGTTTTACAACTTGCAATTTACATTGGATCAATGGATTGCTCTTACGGAACTTGTTTTGTATTCAAGCCATGTACCGCGGGGAGACTGGTCTACAAAAGTGCATAAAGGATTGCTTAACAATTTCTGCTTCACAAGCATTAGTTTTAAAGGACTGAGATGTACAAGTGCTATTGCAGTTCTCTAAATGTCAACTTGACTTCTTGAAATTCTAAGCCAACCTTACTTGTTTAGGTCTTCCTTTGCGCCTAGGGGAGGGCCCATGTGCTTCAGAGGTTCTATGTCCTGTTTTGACAACATGTTTTTGTCATCCTTATGGCCATTTTGAAGTCTTCAACTCTAACATTAAGCTTTTCATGGGACCCACTTAAAATTTATAAAATTCCTTGAACTTCGGTCTAGCCTTAACAATCAAGCAACCCATGCATAGTTTTTATCTTTTTGATTATCTATCAGAGCAACTTGTACCTTATTATTGCAAGATTTCAATTTATCTCGCGGCTGTCAGCTCATGACTGAGTGTGCTGCTGCTATGTATGTATATATGTATATATGTATGTATGTATGTATGTATGTATATATGTATGTATATATGTATGTATGTATGTACTTATGTATGTATTTATGTATTTATGTATGTATTTATTTATTTCGCCATATAGAAAAAAAGTAGTTACAAAAATAGTCAGAAATTATAATTTTTAAGATATAAATTACTCTACGAAATTAAACAAAAAATATAAAAGTTACTTTAAAGAATAAAATATGAAGTATCAGTAATTAAAAACAAAGAAATTGTGCTAAAAAAACCCTTCTGATAAAGTTAGCAGGGGTAGCATTAAAAAGGTTAAGAAAACCCTTTATAGAGGTATTAACAAAAACTGTGCTCAAAAACGAAAAGAGGAACTAGGGTCGTAAGGCTCATTAGGGGATTCCTTTACTTACTCTGATGTACCCAGCAGGGGGAACTAAAAGTAATGATATCAATTCTCTTCCCCTTGCTTGAGTGTTTGTAAAAATTCTTCTTTCAGATTATGTCTGAAACCATTGAGAGTTCTAGCTGTTTTTGTGCTTACCGGTAAATTGTTCCGCTATTATCGTAAGACGAACTGCTACCTTTCTCGTTACTATCGTGAGCAAAGTTGTTGAATATAAAGATACTGATAACTGATAAAAGATAACTGATAAAAAGATAAAAGATAACTGAGAAAAGATTGTTGGAATGGCTATAGTAGTGGGTTTTGATACTCAGCAGCTCACTCTTTCAATACTTTTCAAAAATACCCCAGAAATTTAAATTTTTAAGAAGGTGCATTTCGCAGAATCTTTACGCCACCCTACATATATTACTTGCTTCAATGTAAATGATGGAGTACTTTCAATCTATCCAGGTGTAAAAAGTCGTGTTCAATAAAAAATTTCAGTTTCAATAAGAATCACACACGGTACTTCGCCTCTCAAGATTGCTAGACTGATTGTGAGCAGGTCAAACTGTGTTCTCCATCGAGGTAGAGAGGTTTATTATATAAATCTCTGTGGAGTTCACTGAATGGAAGTAACTCGCTTTTGTAACGAGGCTAGAATAACAGAACTCAGCCACGACTTTCTTCCAATTTTTAGAGGACAATAAATTTCTGCTGCAAGTTATATCCGATGAAGTTGTATGCAAAGCTAATTAAGGCACAGTTGTTTAACCATTGTCATTTATTACAGTAAATTGTACTATCCATCTTGAAAGCTGAGTCGCCGTTTCACTTCGGCACTCGTAGCTACGACTTAGTGTGGGACCCGACTTGGATTCCTGTTTGATAGGCCCTTCGCAAGGCCAAGAATGGACAGCAAGTTTTACCGTTTGTTGTGAAGTTTGTTTTACCACCGACTGATCGTCACCGAATGGTGTATAAATACAGTAACTACTCTGAGGATCTATGATAGCCTCATAGTGTCGTGTAATAACTCGACCTGTGGCATAGATTATCCTAAACATCGTGATTAAAGTATGAAGATGAATCAAGAATTTCAACCAGTTATTTTAGCCGCCGGAAGCGGTTCCAGAATGTACCCGTTAACGGAGGAGATCCCTAAAGCATTGCTTCCTATTGGAAACTTTCCTATGATTTGGTATCCCATATCCTACTTAAAAAGACTCGGCTTCGAAGGTGAGTTGAACGCACGACTTTCTCTTACACTTGAAAGTGTCATGCATGGCATCCGATCCTCCAGGGTCAGTCCCCCCATCTATCTGAAGCCCTTTTAGTTGACTCTCTCACGCATTCTTTCTCTAGGGAGACCCTATGTAACTTTTTAATTATCCATAATAACCTTTTAATTATTCATCATCATCAACACCACCATCATCATTATCATCATCATTATCATCATTATTTTAATCATCATCATAATCGTCATGATTGCCAATATAATAGTTTATAACTTCATTTGTAGTGATAAATATCTCGATTTCCATTTTAGAGGTAATCATCATAGTCCTGAAATCTACTCTTCACCAGTTCATGTTCCTGAAGGGTTTCAGTGACCAGAGTTTCAAAATCGACTTGATCCCAATTCCAGATGACGAAGAATATCAAACGGCAGATTCACTCAAAGAACTTAAAGATAGGATTAAGGTAATGGTTAACCAGGAATGAGCTTTACATAGGGTCTTGGATTGAATTTGCTTTTTATTCAAGTGGGATGCTGAAAGTGAACAAGGGAGGTAATAAATAACAACATTACCATGAGAATTTATGTAAGACTATTCTGCTTGCAGGTAAATTCCTTGGTAAAATATGTATATAACTTATAAATCTGAGACATTTGAATATTTGCATGAAAGTGTGTCATACAAAATCTTCTGTATGGGTGGCAAGGTAGGTTGTAGGAAACATCTGAATGTCCCAATGGACAAGAAATACACTTGTATTGTCAGCTTTGTTGATTTGTTGGAACATAATCTACTGTAAACTCAGTTGTTTGACCTTATTGTTCTCCGGGGAGTGAGAACTGGGTAAATTCAGTGTCAACGGGGAAATTTCGAATGCATTTTGTGAATTTAAGAGTATTTAAAGGCAATTTTGTCTTGGTTAAACAGCAAAGAATAACCCCCCAAATCATGTTGGATGATCTATCTGTCGTCTACACACCTGTTTTGAACTTTTTACATTCCTTTTCCCAACTCTCTAAGAAAAATTCCGAATGTGACCCAACTTTTACGAAGCTGCGATGTTGGAAAAAATTTAGTCAAAATCAGTCTGCGCTTTCCTTTGGTACTTGCATATATATGATAAATGATAATTATTTAGTTTTTTTTGCATTAATCACTTTGATACTGAGGCTACAAGAAAATCGGGGTAAATCATTGGCTATCTAGTTGCTAAGTAACATAAAATTGCATTT
>JAAAKM020000963.1:0-15431 GCA_010016025.2 Alatinidae sp. Z8VKAUB7J3 | reverse complement strand
CTACTACTACTACTGCTATTATGATTACTGCTACTATACTGCTGCTGCTAGTACTGCTGCTAGTACTACTGCTCCTCCTCTTCCTCCTCCTCCTCCTCCTCCTCCTCCTCCTCCTACTACTACTACTACTACAACTGCTATTATGATTACTGCTACTATACTGCTGCTGCTAGTAGTAGTAGTAGTAGTAGTACTACTACTACTACTACTACTACTACTACTGCAACTGCTATTGTGATTACTGCTACTGTACTGCTGCTGCTAGTACTACTACTACTACTACTACTACTACTACTACAACAACTGCTGTTATGATTACTGCTACTATACTGCTGCTGCTAGTACTACTACTACTACTACTACTACTACTACTACTACTGCTTCTGCTGCTACTGCTACAGCTACTTACAGCTCTACTTTTGCGCTACTGTTCTAATGGCTATCTTATACAGATAACCATGTATTTTTTGCATTACAAATGTCGTCAATGCTGAATCTTTTATTTGACTGCTGAACTTCTGAGTTAGAGTAATGAAAAGATTGATAGGATTCAGTCCTCAGGTGTAGATGCAGTGCAGCTCATCTATGGTTTAGAAAATCCAACGCAATCACTCCTTCTGAAGGCTGTAACTTCCAGATTTGGTTACGTGTGATAAATAGTTTCAGATCTTACACAAAATAGCTATGTTCCTTGTGCTGACGACATAATTTAAATCATGATCGTTGATTAAATATATAGTGGTAGCCTTATTTTAAATTTGAAGGAATTTGAAGGAAAGTCATTATTTATACATTACACCAGTCAAATAGTCAAATTTATTGATGGTAAGATTCCGTGTAAGTTACTTTCTTGCATTGCAATTTCTTATCCGTTTTTACCAGGTTTTGTTGAACTTCCCGATGGAAAAGTGCTCTCTGGATCCGAATGGGGCAACATGCTTCTTTGGGATGGTGGGCTGATAAAAGTTGAAATCGGAAGAAAAGGAAAGAAGTACTGTCACCAAGGAACAATTCAGCAATTTTATTTGGATGAAGGAGAACTTATTACTATTGGTGATGATGGTTATGTGAAGGTAAGAGAAATCCCTTCCTTCAAAAGCACAACACAGACTATTTGTATACAATATTTGGGTTTGAAAGTTTACTTTTAAAATCTTCCTGTTGTGTTATTTCCATTATTTTACAATTGAGAGATAATTTAATAACTCGTGTAAATTTTCCGATGTCTTCCAAGGTGTGGGACTTTGAAAGTATTGATTCGGCGGACACAACAGATGACAGTCACATTTTTGAAATGGAACCAATGTCCGAACTGAAGGTAACATTTCTGATAAATTGTTGCGTGCGTTGTTTTTTTGTAGCTGTAAATAGGATAGGGGTCAAGTCATGAATGCACAGTCAGTGCAAATGATGTTTGCCAAAGCAACGAAACCGTATTATCGAGAACCATCGATTAAAATCGCAAAATTACTTAGAGTTGACATAAACCAATAGAACCAATGTCCGAACTGAAGGTAACATTTCTGATAAATTGTTACGTGCGTTGTTTTTTTGTAGCTGTAAATAAGGTAGGGGTCAAGTCATGAATGCACAGTCAGTGCAAATGATGTTCACCAAAGCAACGAAACCGTATTATCGAGAACCATCGATTAAAATCGCAAAATTACTTAGAGTTGACACAAACCAAGCTAAGCGTGCAACGCAATTATGGAAGGAGATCGCCGAGTTAGTGCGTCACAGCATTAGCACGCCGCTGTAATGACTCAGCATATCGTTGGAGGAGACCACAGGTACAGATAGTGCAGGCTGTCAAATTATTTTAAGTATCTCCATAACGTTGCTCTTCATTCCTTCACATGCATGAACAACTTCCAAGAGGTCACAATATTGTACTATCTGCAAATATTCGCTTTGGTTGTCATTCGGATGGGATTATGGTCTTGCGCTGGCTTTAATGATATTGAACAGGAAAGAAGATGTACTAATAATCCTGTGATGGGAGCAATTATCACTACCCTTCTGAACAGATAAAAGGCTATTAGTGCACGGTGTGTTTTATCTGGTTTTATCAGTATGTGATAAACCAAAATCACCTCACCTGGTGCATACACTGATCAGAACCGGAGACAATGTTGGCCGACACCCAGTAGGAATAATGGTGCTCCGTTTCTCTTTGAAGCCGCATACCTCAGACGGTTTTGTAATATCCATTGCAGTGTATGAAAAGTTGCAGGAGATGTTAGTGTTTTTTTCGTTTAAATTAGCTTTTACGGCCAAAAGAAAGAAAAGATGTAGGGGTATAATTTGAGGGAAAGGAGAGAGGGATAGTAAATTTATAGGGCTGTATAATTGTTAAAATGTTGTTTTTTCCCTTTTAATCTAGATACTTTATAGTAATTGATTGATAGTTAATTTTGGTATTATTCAATTTACTTTTATTTCTTTGAAAAAGATGTTAAGGATACACTGGTAGGCTGACCTGACACCTGTTTATCGGTTTGTAGGAAGTTGCTTGATTTAAAGACCAGTATATCGAAGATACTGCAGAAGACCGTTGGAGAAAAATAGGGTTGGTCGTTCCATTAAGACCTTGCGCGAGCGAGTCGCAAAATTAAACAGTGAAGTACAGATTCAAATGTTATAAAACTCAAACGTGACTCAATCCGATTTGACGAAGAATGTCAGTATTTGATGTGAAATAGTTTCGTCAATGTATATATGCGCAACGAAAATGAAATATGGAAACTATTTTCAAGGCAAAATAACTTTCGAATTTAGGCGAATATTTTGAGAGAAAGAGAGCTTGCATATATCTATGAGTAGGACGTACCTGTATAGATTTGCTTGCAATAATTTTTGTAGCGTTCCTTTGTATCTTGTAAGTATTTTTAGTAATACCAATAGTCCACAATTCTCAGTTCTAATAAAATTTTCCTCTTATAACATTAATGGATTCTATTCTTTGAAAGGTTGGAACTGATGTCAAACTAATGTTCATGGTAAAATCAGAAAATCCACAAGAGAGCAGTGTATGGTATGCACAGGTAATGGATTGTCATGGTACTCCAGTTGCCCATGTCGTTAATGAACTTTTATAGATTAAATTTGACCGTATGCGTGCACATTACATCATCAATACAATACCTTCTTATACTCTTTGTTCGAGATTATGCATTAATAAGTAGAATTGCTAACTCGGTAAATAGCTTCACATCTAAGGTTGGCAAGTTCTTAGCGTTTTATTAAGCTCCATAACTTTCCATTATTGAAAGGCCAAAGAGTGATTCATTCTGAATTTATATCAGTTCCTTGTGTATATGCCTACCTTGTATATGATAGAAAAGAGTCAATTAATGCCGATTGAAGTTTGCATTCTATAATCATACTATGTATTATTCTGTACCTTACCTTTCTTTACTGGTATATAGGATGGTAATGGAGGTATATGGAAGCTTGATTTATCATTCTCGCATACGGTAAGTATTACTGGCTGTCAGAGAATTTCGTGCAAGTCGGCATACTTACTTATGGATGTGTACACTTTTGCGAACTTACTTGTTGTTGTTTTTTGTTGTAATGGACTATTTCTCTCTGATTTTATTATTTATTTATCTCTTCTTTTACTTTCTATTCTAATCTATACGGTTCATGTTCCTTGCTGCAAAGAAAACAGGCAGATGCCAGATAGACTGAGAGGTATCCGATAAGCTACTCTGCGTAGGTTGTGCCCGCCACGAGAAAAGAATTTGTATCAATGTGATATAATTTCATAAAATTACAACATTTTAGCTAACACTTTGTCACGTTCCGGAGCTGTTTGGGGTCTCTATCACGAAACCTTTTGCTAACATTCTAATATTGGGGCCACGGTAAACGTTTTTGCGAAAGTAGGCCATAGACCGTACATTGGTTGAAGTAATCTCTTATACTTTAGGCTACCCATGAAACTTAGGTATCTCTCATATCTTGCCGCTCATCTCGATGTAAATTTAAGGATTACTACAAGCCATTTATACTGCTGCAAATTTATGAACGTTGTTATGCAAAGCAGAACTTTGGGATATCCTGTAGAACCACCGCTGTTTTGAGATAGTGTCTTGTTTTGCAATCTCTCAGTGCAGCCCCCTGATAAGCAGTGGGGCCTTTCCCCAGGGACCTTTTCTTTCCAAAAGGAAAAGCGGTTTCCCTGGGGGGGGGGGATCGTCGTTGAGATTGCAGGGATTGATCTATTTTCAATTTACAGCAAGATGTTGGTTTGACAACAATGTCTTGCTTTGCTAATACCAAAGCGCAATTTTACCTCTAATTAATTTTCGCATGTTTTTTTCTAGAGTCAAAAGCCTATGAAAATCCAGTCATATCATGCTGGGAAAATCAATGGATTGACAGTGTCGCCATTGACGCACGTAGCCGTGACGGCAGGAATGGACTGTAAGTGGTTTGCGGATTGTATGTATCTGTATTGGCAGGAGATGTTCGTTGAGATGTTTTGGTATGAGTTCGTCTCTTGTGCGTTAGATGTATACTATGGCCTAGGTCAGTGGCTCCAAACCATTTTATGCTAAGCACCCCCAAAAGAGTTTAAAGTGCTTTCATATTCCTTAAGCTCAAGATAATTGATCTTACAATACATTTGTTTTACAACTTTTATTAGTATCATTGAGAAGAGAGGATTTGAAATGTCAGTAGTTGTGGAAAGAGCAATAGAAAAATAGAAAATATATCACCAACGGGGATTGAATCCGTGGCCTCGCTTTCACGGTGTGTGCTCTAGCAACTGAGCTAGGTGACCTCTGATGTTAACATACTCTATTTCTCTACTCGCCACATTAGCTTCTAATCATCTACCGATTGTTAGAATTGTGTAAAAACGAAACAATGAAAACGTTAAGTTGAATTAACACTTTGTAACTTCATGTTAATTTGGTAATTTTATTTCAGTTTTGTATGTAGGGTAAATCGTTTTGTATGTAGGGTAAATTGTTTCAGCAATGCGACAATGCACTATATTGTGCCACCGGTTTACACTGTCGGCTTTTGAATTATATCTCTTCAAGCCCTTACCTCATGTGTTCCTTGACAATTTATCATTACCATTTTCTCCTTTAGGTACCGTCAGACTATTTGACTATTTAACCAAGGTACCACTATGCTACCAAAGGTTCAATTTTCCAGCGACAAGTGTCATTTGGGTACCGAAAGTGGTAAGTATAATCGAAAATAGATGTATAGTTAGATCGTGAAATGGGGAAAGTTCTAGCATCTATTGACAAGTTGGCCGATCACCCCGGGTATTTGCCAATGTCTAATTTTATCAAGATTATAAGCTGATCCGGTCAGGAGCAAAACGAATGCTCCTCTATCCTAAGCTGCATTGGTTACAGGTGCCATACTACCCCTGGCCAAATTTTATCACTTTCAAGTCAGTAAACCTCAGTAAACCTTACGACCTCAACCTTGAACTGTTAACCGATGTATAATGAAAGCTGACCGGTGACCGTCAAAGTTACTGCACCCTTTTACAGAAATGTAATGATATCATGCAATGCACATCTCTATGGGATAAATAGTTAGCTACACAAAATTGTCTTACACTTTTCTCGTGAATGAGTAGAAATTGTAGTGCTTAGAATACTGTAAATACGTCAAACCGTATCACAACTATTTGTCTTGTCAAAGTAATAATTATCATTGTTATTTAGTTATAATAATTAGAAAGCTACACTGATCATTTTAGTTCAGACAATAGTACCTTTAGTAATGCCACTAAATATCCATTTTTAAAAACCTGTTACGTTAATCTGTTAAGTCGCTAGCCACCTTGATTGCTGTACTTGCTTAATTTAGTATTTAAAATGTAATCAAGACACCCAAGTTGCCCTGTGGGCATGCACTTTCCACTTTCTCTATTTATGTGTGTTTAAGTACTTAAGCTGTTAAATTTTCTTTTAAGATCGAACCAGATGCTGCATCTGTTCTTGCTGGCTTTGGAGATGGTGTTCTACGTCATTTGGCAATCGTAAAGTCAGATTCAGGCACATCTTCCAAAAAGGATTCACCTGCAGTTAGCTTTAAGCTCGAGCAAGTATTCAAACCCCACACAAAGGCAATTACATGTATTGCCGTTACGGGGGATGGAAAGTTTCTAGCAACAGGGGTAAGAAGTACCATACTTAGTATTACACTTTTAAGCTCTTCATCTATGCTACTTATATGCCCCCCAGAGATACTTAGTTTAGCTAAGAGGACAGAACGAGCTACACTCTGCTCTACTATACGGGGAGTTTTGTCCAGTACACTGTCGGTCTATCCACTATGCACTACCTTGTGCATCGATTTACCAGCATTCCCCAATAGAATATCAAGTATATAACGCCAAGGAGTTAGAGTTCATTGTAGAGTGATGTGATATGTACATTAATAACTGACATTTTTTAAAAGCTATATTATATAGGCTTCCCATAATTGTTTTTTTCGCACCAACTATTGTACACCATTTATGCATAGTTTAGGCGTGAAGTCGTCTTGGCTCCTGCCGGGTTAAAAGCCCTTCACCAATAGACAGTCTTATTGTACATTTGCGTTAAAACGAGCTGTACCGCGTGTTAGAGCAAATATAGCCATAACGTTAGTAATTTTTACCACTTAGAGGCACTACCAACCGGTGGATTACAAATCTTCGTATTTTTAAATAGTGGTACATCTTGGAGATTCATGTCTGGTGAAAATTGCCGATTCTCTTCGAACTTCATTGGCATGAATTATTGTTTCTTAGAAGGTTCTTAAAGACCAGCAGGAAAAATTGACTGGCAAATGATTTACTGACGTTATCTGCAAATGTATTTTATGAATTATATTTGCGCATTTGTCAGTTTTCGAGTAACAGCTGAACTTATCAACTTTCTGAAATGTTGTTTCCGTTACATATATACTAGTCAATCGTTCCTGTACAACTGTTCGATGATGCATCAACGTTAACCCCGATAATGTGGCTTATATATTTTGTGCCATAGAAGTAGATGGCTAGCTGTGAAGTATAGGTGGATTTATATATAGGGTTATAAATGGAATATTGATGACGCCCAAACGAGAGCTTAAAAGTGTGGGTTTTTTTGTTCTTTGTTAATATGACTATGTTTTTTTCTTGGGAATCAACGAATGGAGTCTTTCGCGTATACGCATACCTTTGCAATGATGTGTGACTTTTATAAATAAATAACGCGTATAACAATCGGTGGTGGGATATTGATTCAGAAGTAGCAAGGCGGAACTCCCTTTGCAGTTTTGTTGTTTGTTCACACATAGTATTTATTGCGTTTCCAACCTGATTCTCATGAAGATATTTTGTGCTTCATTGCATATTTTTCGTGGGTTCTCAATTGTAATAGTTGTTTTTTATGTCTGCGTACACCATAGAGTGAAGACAGCACTGTGTTCTTTTTCGAAATTGGAAAGCAATACAAACCAATTGGTTATATTGACACAGGGAATCCAGTAGTGTCATTAGATTGGTCATCAATAAAGCAGGTATGTTTCGACCTCATTCCCCTTTAACGTAAAGACGAGAGGTCAGAGACTGCTAGGATCTTTGATTTGGGGTTTAATACTTTGAAGAGGGGAGGTGACTTGTTCGAATTTATAAGGAAGGGTAACATGAACATAGACATTTTAACAGAGGGAAGCAAGACATTGCAAGGCTCTAGTATTCCGTGATTACCAAATGCACAACCTTGTTTCAAAATAGCTCTTTCGAGAGTTTTGCTGAACAAAGCTAGGGCTACTTCGTATGCATCTGAGGATGACAGAAATCTGTCCCAGGGCTGGCATGTTAAACTAATGATTACGGAGCAGGGAGTTCCAATATGGACCTTAGTTAAGCGTTACGTAAAGGGAACATTCGTTACTTGTTCTTGGCAAGAGTAAGAACTTCTCTTATGACCACTTGCGATGCGGTCAGTCGTCAAATCTGGCCGGAGCCATTTCATTAACGCTTTTGTATGAAACTAGCAATCCTTTACGCTGTCCGAAGTTTAATTGGTCGTATCAGACGCATTCTCATTTCTTGTTAGATCGTTGCGATTTTCTATACAGGTAAAACACTACTTGCCACTTTAGAGGAAGAACTAAACTTATATTTAGAGTTGTTTGGGTTTATTTTTATGTGGAGTAACAGGTCAACAAAATATATGAAAGGGAGTTTGATATAACTTAAAAATATATCAAAGGGATGCCCTCAGCCCCTCACGTCACAACATAATTTTTTATTTTACTTGACGATAGGGACTGCAGAGGCGATGTTTTATCGCCCTGTATTTTCTCTTGTTTTAGGATTTGATTTTATTTTATTGAACGTATCCAAAACCTTTATTTAACCTGTTTAGCGTTCATACTCCATGGATCGTCACCTTAAAGTGTTATCAATTTCTATCAAGTTACCAATAAGTGGACAATCAGTTTATACGTTTCCCCTGAATGATAGTGGAATATTTTAGTCCACCCGGTATTTCTGTCAGTCAAAGGAATCTGCAAATTCATAAAAATACTTTACGTTCCTAGATGAACGTCTTCGTTCTTTTAAAGCTTATATCTTACTGAAATGTACCACAGCCACTATACAAGTCCGTCGAGTAATTGCACCATCAGTCAGTCAATGAGCTAGTTTTGTTAATTTGACAGGTTGATGTGTACAAACAGCATTAAAATTATTGCTGAAGCTCTCCTCGTTTCTTTATAGGGCAGTAATCTACTTGTTTGTTGCCGTGATGGTAGCGTTTTGGAGGTCTCCTGTCCAAGTGAGAAAAACTTTGACACAACCAAAACTTTCCAATTGCCACTCTCTGGGCTTAAGAGAAAGGAGTTCAAGTTTAAATCTATTAAAGATGAGCTTGTGGTAAGTTATTTTAAGTAATAATCGATTAGTATAATTTAATTTATCTGCAATGTTACACTTCCTTACAATATTTTATGTTGATATAGCCGTTCCTACCCATGATAGCACGGAAAACGGACGTTAAACCGACAATCATATTGACGACGATGATGATGATGACGACGATCATAATGATGATGATAATGATGATGATGATGATGATGATGATGATGATGATAATGATGATTATGATAATGATGATGATGACGACGGTAATGACGATGATTATAATGACGATGATAATGGTGATGATGATGACAATGATGACAATGATGATAATGATCATGATCATGATGATCATGATGATTATGGCGATGACGATGACAATGATAATGATGATAATGATCAAGATGATCATGATGATAAACATCCTCCGTGCTGGTATGTACATTGAATGCCACAGAACTCGACACTGTAGCACTGCACCTTAAAGTTGCTTCTGTAAGACATTTTTTCGTGGTATCCTTTAGTCGGACTATCTATTTAGCATTGGCAATCTTACCTGGTGTTTATAGGCAATTATTTACTGTATTTAATTCAGGTAGCACGTTGATTGACGCATTTTTTTATTGCTTCCTTCTTCATAGAGAATCGAAAATGAAATCAAGAAAGCTAAAGAGGAAGAGGAGAAGCGTAAACAGGAAGAAGAAGAAAAAAGACGAAAAAGGGAACGGGGTATAGTAGAGGAGGACGAAGAGGAAAACAAAGAAGATGACCCTGACGGTGACAATAAAACTGATGAGGACGAGGAAGAGGAAGGAAAAAGTGAAGAGAAAGAGGAAGAACCCGAAGTTCACTCTCCCGGTTCAATTGTGAAAGGATTTTACAGAGGAGAAAACGATAGGTTTTGGCTTTCCATGGTAATTACATGTATGATTCTTTCTGCTATTGATATCATCATTGATGGCGTACGTTAATTTATCTATTGTATGAATAAGAAATGTTCACTTGCGGAGATTACTATTATGAAGGGAATCGAAAGGGGTTTTTTGAGAATAACAGTTTATTCGTAGGAGTATGCAACAGCTATATCTGTTGCGTCTTTCTCTTCCCTCTAACCATTTTCCAATGGAGAAGTACTGCTACCTTTAAGTTATTGTCTCGGGAATGTATTAAAAAGTGTTCTGGTGAACTTGCTGAGATTGCTCTGCTTTCTCTTGCTATCGGAAAAGATTCTGGTACTACAAAATTTGTAGATAATATTTAATAACGCATTTCATTAATGAGATTCCGTTATTACGTATTATCTACAAGTTTCTCTTGTTAGCAAACGAGATGCTATGGGTATAGAATCCTTTCATACTTTTGCTGTTGGTGTTTCCAATGGAGAAAGGCTTTCTTTTTTCTTCTGCTTTGTATATGGTGTAACCCATGAAAGAAATGTGTGGCAATTTATATACCAGTTTGTACGGACATATGATCTTCTAGGATTATGTTCCTTTTAATCATATTGAGCGCTTAGCATCGATGGTATTTTCGAAACACGGATTTACAGCCTTGCAAACATTGCAACTCAATTGTTTAATTTTTTTCTCGGTGAACCTTAAGTCAACTGTAAGGTTGACAGAATGACTGCCCTTATGAAAATGTATAGAATTGAAAGAAAGACTGCCCTTATGAAAATGTATAGAATGAAGGAGATTCTGTTTTAAGATGCTATACCTATATTGAAGTATCTTATTCCATTATTGGGATTTTATAGGATGGATGGGATGCTGGATACTTCTACGAATGTGGATTTCCGAGTGCATCAGCCGAAAGTGTCGAGACCGAGCCATTGGGAGCCATTAAATTGAACGAGCAAGGAGAGATAGCTGTAAGATCCTGCGTGTTTAGGTAGGTGAAGCAGATTATAAGTTAGTAAAATATTATGTATCTCATGTTCACTGCTATTCCTGATGTCACGTTGATGTTTATACAAGATGCTAGTGCTTCTAAGCATACATCAGGCTATAGATTGTAAGGTCAAATTGCGCTTACCTGAAACGGTCAAATGAGGGTTTTACATGCTTTCCTAGGTATCTCCTGCTCTTCATTTTTGTGGATAGATTTGAATTTTCAAGGGCCTCTCACACTAATTCCTCGTTAAAAATCTGCACTGTTAGTATGTTTGTCAGTAAAGCCAATAAGGTTGCTTAGGTTAATTAAGATCGATCTGTTAATTAAGATCGCAGTGTATAATTACAAGAAAGCTGTAACTTTGAAATTCATGGTTAGACAGCTCCCCCCATCTTTCAACTATATACAGCAGTATAAATAACACCATGTCAATTTTTCCTTTTCTGGTTCCGTCACAGTAACATTGCTTGGTAAGTTAGCCTTTGAATAAGAAAACGGATCAATATAATAAATAAAGAAGATAATGAATAAATAAGATGAGAAATATTCACCAAACATTATCACTTTAAAATTTTATCTTTTTATCAATCCTAAAAGCCTAATATTTTAAGAATCATTTGTATTATTCTCCATTACTCGTCGCTTGTTTTGTAAAACATAACTTCCAATTCTCTTTATCTCGCCTTTCATAAATAGCAAAAGTGGGCAATTTCTCGCAATGGGCCTGGACAATGGTGCCGTAAAGGTGTGCCCCTTAGATGTCAACGACCAAAGCAACCTTAATGCTTTTTGGAACTTAAATGTTCATGATAACCATGGTGGACAGATAATGGAGCTAGCACTGAGTTTTGATGAAAGATTTCTTCTCACTGTCGGCAACGATGGTAACTTTTTTATTTATTCCTTCATGGACGAGAATAAACTTAAAGAAGCTTTGTCGAAGAAGGATACAACTATTCCCATTAAGGTGAGTAAAGTTTCATAGTAACAGACTTATGTGAATAGACCGAACTTAATAGGAAAACTACGACACTGCAAAGGTGAACTTGCAGGACCCGGTCATCATTTTTCTTAAACTGAACAGCAACGGTACTCTAAGTCCAAGATAAAGTGGAGTCTAGTGCCCTTTTGGGATATCGGAACCGACTAGACATTTACACTGCGAAACATATTTGGTGCGGATCTTTTGATCATTCGATGGTGGGTTACGGTTTCCTTAATTTTTTCCGCAGAAAAATCAAAATAAACTGCGACTTTACTAGACTGCCACTTGTGTACTTCCAGTCTTTGTTTATATATTTTGACGCATTTACTCTTAAAAATGCAACAAGAACTTCTTAGACTTATAGAAGAAGAGTTTATTTTCTATTTAGTTGTTCATAGAGTGCTGATTAGCTTAGGTTCAGGGAAATATGACACAAGTATCGCAATGCCTTCGCAATCGCAAGTGACCAGCTTTAAGCACAGCGCGGGGAAATCAGTCTATAATCGTAAGCAAGGCATGGGAGTCAAAGTCCAGCTTGCCGCCTGATTGGTAATGGCTGTATAGTTCTGAAAGTGGCCTGTCATTATAAGCTAAATTATGAAGAGAGTGGGTAGTATTACTTTCATCCAATTGCGGTTAGGCCAGTGAAAACCCATTCGGGTGTTCTTGGTTGGCTATCCGTGAGTTACAAGCTCTAGAGAAAGTTATCAAGTACTTCGGTTGCATTTAATTTCTTCTAGGACTTGGAATGTTCAATAGTGCTTAACCATCGTCCAACTTCACACCACATCCCTCTAAAAGCTTATTTTCAGATTCACTAAAAGTACGTACAGCTTATCAGAGGTAGCGCTAATTTTCCGATAAATTGTTCCATTATACTTACCCACGTTACAGGAAGGACATAGATTGCCACATTGTTTCCACTGACACTGTCAATAGCTTGTGATTGCATCTTTTGCACTAGTATCGAAAACACGATCCTTTCTTCCTTATAATCTGTGCGTCGCATAGCTTGAAGTACGTTCTCTCATTTCCTCTTTAGAAAGCAGCTGATGCGATCAAACAAGTTGACGATATAGAAGATCCCAACTATTACAGGTAAGTATTTTTGAAAGATTATAGCGTCCATAATTATCTGATTAACGCTGCCCTAATAAGTGCACACCTTTCAAGCAAAACTTTATTATGGGCGTATCCCCTTGAGAGCGTGTACCCGCAGATTATGGTTGAAACAACCATAGTAAGATTTTAGAAAATGTCGATTTTGCCTTTATATACCACTTTTTCTCTAAATGATCAGTAGACAAGACTCATGAAAACAAAACTTGTGCAACCATTTCTCAAAATGTTTGTAATAGATTTATCACTTTCAGTAAACGCAGCCAATAAACATGGAAACCAGTAAAAATCAAAATGACTTTATGAGCGCACACCACGATTAATCGAACAATTACGCTTCTTTCCTGTATGGTGTTTATTTTTGCGTCACACACATTAACCTACAGGTATTTAGTTAGGGCAACCAATTTTGTGTGTGTTTGTTACGTGTTGATCGTCAATTTTTTATATGCTAACCTATCAGAGAGAACTAATTTTAAGTAACAAAAGTGTTAAGGTAGGAATACAATATCACAGATAGTATGTGTTACCATGCTCCTTTAGCGAGATAAGAAATTTTTGTGCGACTTCATTCAAGTAGTCAAGATTACTTGGAAAAGTAGCGTTTATTACTTGCTGAAGCAAGCTAATTGACCTAACTTGTAACTATGGTACTGTCAAATAATTTTATAGCATTGAACTGGAAAAGCAGAAAGCTGAATATGATAGAATGGTCAAGTTAGCAGAAGAAAAGAAACAAAAAGTAAGGCAGACTATCAGTTTGTGTCGTCGGGAGTTCAAAAAGCTTCAAAACATGGGGAAGGAACTGCCACCCTACTTGCAATTAGAAGCCATCGTAAGTATCTATGTCAAAATATATATCATCAATGTACGTCGTTTTATATGGGGATTTAATATAGATTGAAATCATGAAGTAATTCAAAGTCCTTCACAAATGACTTGGAGATAGAAATTAAATTAACAGAAAAGTTATGTGCAGAAAAGAAAGACCTTTGCTGGGCACATTGCATAAGTACTTGACTTGCTTAATAGTTTTTGATACGCCCAAAAATGCTGCATTGCCTGTATGACGTAAAACGATGACGCCACTTAATTTTCTTTACTTCTGCAGTCCCCCTTAAGCAATCTTATATTTCTACATTCCTACTATTAAAATAAGCAGCAATTCTGTAAGTCTGTAAATCAACGAGCCAAGGGGATAAGCTCTACATTGAAAGGGAATTTTAAAGAAACAATTAGCGCGTTGCTGCAGTTGGAGAATGTCGCGGCTATTTTTGTTACGAGGTACGATCATTCCATGGCAACCTTACAGTACAAGAAGATACTTTCTTAAGTATTCGGGAAAACTTTACTATTAAATTCAATATATAACATTTAGGGTTAATCTGTTTGTATTTCGTAGCAGTGGAATACAATCCTGTAGTTAATTAGAAACGACTTAAAATGACACGATATTGGATGGAGTAACATCTGTTTTTCAACTCATTATACTAACAATTCTGCTGCCATTGTTGATTAGTTGCACAATGCAATCTATTTCAAAGAACGTAATCTGATGCAGACTGTTATGGCATCGTAAACTGTATACGTTCGTTGTATTGGTCTGTGATGTTAATATCACATGAACGCCGCTGGGCATCGTGTAAGCAGTATTTGCTAACATAGGTTTATAGCGACAATGTGTCATGAATGTCAGTCAAAGCCGAGATTATGTATAGGAAATAAGAAAGGCGCTTTGTGTTATCCAAAATACAGTGTGATAAAGGTCTGAACGCGTATACAAACGTTTGTATTGTCAGGAAACTAACGAATTGATGAGGAATAAATACTTTTACAAATTATATATGCTAGACCTTTCATTGCTGAATTGCTAAATTTCTTTTTGTGCTACCACTTCGAGTCATAATATTTTCTTACTACTGACCTGCTGTTGCAAATAAATGTTGTGTTGACTATTTTGGTTTGTTTATACATTTTGGTAATTTTTTTTCATTACAGGAATTTGTTATCGACCCACAAATCAAAATTGAAATCGAAAATGAGACTTCCGACTTGGTATGTACAAATCTTTCGTAAAATTTCTAGTGATGTCAGAAATGTTAACCCATATTTCCTGTTTACGACATCCATTACTAATTTCATTAAAACATCTAAGGAAGCTGATTACTTATGGTTTGGGAAACAGTTTCTAAGAATTTGAGAGAAAAGCGTGTTTCACCTTCACTTACTCATTTGAGCGTTTTAAATATTTTTAAAGGGTTTGTGAAATGGTATTCTGTCGAAATAAGTGGGAAATCAGTTGGTGTATGAAAATGGTAGAAATGTAACACGTATTAGATTATAGAATAACGACCAATTATTATGAAATGGAGAGAATAGTTTGTTTGTGGTACAAAACAAGAATATTGCACGAAATAGCGGAAACATTGTGTACTTGAAAGCTTTTTTCGTCTGACACTCCTTAGAGTACTAACGTTAGAATGACCGAAATGAAGTGTGTGAAAGAGTATACCCAAGTTTATTTTTAAAAGAGCCAATCAGAATCTGGACTGCCTGAAT
>JAAAKM020000962.1:0-15442 GCA_010016025.2 Alatinidae sp. Z8VKAUB7J3 | reverse complement strand
ATTGGATTTACGATGTAAGGTTTGTTGGTTTCCAAAAGTGACACATAAAGAAGAAGCTGCTCTCCAGAGACGTAACGCCCTTCACTTGAATGTGTTACCGTCTCTTCCACGTCTTGTATCGACGTCTCTTTGCTAAGAAGATCAGGACTGGTGCTGAAGACACTGGTTGGGTGAAGAATAAGAAACTGCTTCGACTTGCTATGGTAAACTTGGTCGGATTGCCGCCGCCAGGAATTCGACTCGTCTGGTACAGCAACCTTAATAAAATAAATATAAAATAAAATAAAAATCAAGAACAGAAAGCACTGATGTCGCTCTTCTTAAAAAGGAAAACGGAGTACCAGAGGAAAGAGACAGCATTTGTCTCGTTTGGAAGTCTTTGCTTTCTATTGATGTTGTTAGGAGGTGTCCAAAAACAGAGTCAAGAAAGTTTTTTGCAAACTGTCGACCTTCATTCCCCTCTTAACACTGTATGCGAGAATACCCTACTCACCCTGTCACCCTATGACAGTATCTTAGGGGGACGGATGACACTATGTTCACATAACTTTTGTACATCTTTATACACAAACATATACACAAACATACATACATACACACATACATATACATACATACATACATACATACATACATACATACATACATAGATAAATGCATACATACATACATACATACATACACACATACATGCATACATACATGCACGCATACACACATACATAGATACATACATACATACATACATGCATGCATACATACATAGATACATACATACATACATACATACATACATACATACATACATACATACATACATACATACATACATACATACATAAATACATACATACGTACGCCGGTTGAGGGAAATAGAGGGTCCTCCACGAGTGAAGATGGGGACAAGGGGGTGCACACGGCAAATGAAACGGACGTATATACATAAATATGAAAACGTGCATGGTGTGATATATAAAAGTATATGGATTTATAAAATGCAAGATCTAACTTGCATACTAACGGTGTTACTACGTATTGGTTCTTCATCCTGATTTACCTGCGGAAACAGTCCACTCCCTACTACCAGTTTCAGCAAATTCATCTCCTTGACTGTCATATCACGTCGATGGCTGCTTTTGTCCTTTAATTTTGCAATATTGTGGCTTAGCTTAAATTCCACATCATGAATATCAATCTCTTCTTCTTCTTCGTCCCTTTTCTTCACTTCATCATCATCGTCAGATTGTTCCATATTGGCTCCTGTCTCTAACTTTAAAATTTTCCGTTTCCTCGGAGCACTTCTGTAGGCTCTCTTTAACTCTCTAAGCCTTTCCTTTTCACGATTTCTTTCATTTCTGCGATCCATATTTCGCATATAATCCTTTTCTGCCTTTTCAAACTCCATTAAGGAATGGTCTTTTAAAAGTTCTTCAAATTGTTTCTTCAATTTTGTCATTTCATAAAATCTCTGTTCCTCAAATCCCCGTCGTCTGCACCACTTCCGAGAAGACGCGTGCTTGTCGAATTTCACTCGTAGCCATTCGTCATACAAATTAAGCAATGTCAAAGGATCTCCGTGCTCTGATTCAAGCTCTTTTCGCCGACGATCTACGTCAACGTCCGATTCCCGTGCCAATTTCCGAGTTAGAGGACTTGGGACACTTAAAGCTGCGGCGATGATCATCACAGGTTCCAGAAGATCAAACAGCGATCCCATAATTAGCATTTTACCAATCACAACGTCCACGGGCAGCTTCGCCAGGACTGCCCCTATGGTAGTTAGATTGTTATCCTCCGACAGAGCTTTGTGTGCCTTCAAAGAGTACACAGCGTCTTCGATACTTGACTTGGGTGGTGGTTCTATGAACGGAAAGAGTTTGGCATCTCGCAATCCCAGACTCGCCATTTGGAGGACGAGGTTGTCTAAGGGTACCCGCTGGATTTCGGGATTCGAATATTCGCTGAATGCTTGATAATCCTCCTCAGAGTAGAGACGGAAGCAAACACCTGGGCCGGTTCTCCCTACAAAAAATGACAAAGCACGTTATCAGATCGCATCACAAAACGCCTTAACATTACACTTCCTCGTAGATATTTAACGAAATACCGTATTTATTCGATTATAAGTCACCGTTAGTTATAAACGGCAACAAAATTAGTTCTTTAAAAATGTAAGGAATCCCTGATTGTAAGCCTAAGCCAATTTACCCATGATAGACATATCTAATACTCTCCTATCAAATAAGTATGAAATAAATCTGAAAAACTAAAATGATCACTTCTTCGTCTGCATCTTTGGAAGAAACATATATAGTCATAAACTTTCGCAAATGAATGCAAATAAAACCTGTCTAAGTGCAGTTCATAAGGAGTTACGTAGCGAGCACCTGGGTTCGACACATTTGACATTTCAGGATCATTTTCCTTTCCGAAAAACTGCGCACGAAATACTTGGTACCTTGGACAAAGTAATGTAAGCCGTCATGTATTATAAATGGTAGCCAAAAGCGCCCCTAAAATTATAAGCCGCGGTTTATAATCGAGTAAATACGGTAGCGACGAAACATGGAAACTATTTTAGTTTGAACAATGAGGCAAGTTGACGAACGAACGTACAAGTGGTGAGAAAGGATGGATAATGCAATATGGATGCATCAGTCTAAAATCTTTCCCTTCTTCTTCTTCTTCTTCTTCTTCTTCTTCTTCTTCTTCTTCTTCTTAATTTATCCCATTTACCCAAGGATCCTGTTTTGTCTGAGCCTTATCCGGATGTTCCTATTTTCATCATTTCTTACTCGTTACACTTTCTTTCTCATCACTGCTGCCACTCC
Organism: Alatinidae sp. Z8VKAUB7J3; assembly: GCA_010016025.2. Taxonomy (NCBI): domain Eukaryota; kingdom Metazoa; phylum Cnidaria; class Cubozoa; order Carybdeida; family Alatinidae; species Alatinidae sp. Z8VKAUB7J3. The sequence goes on along the minus strand of JAAAKM020000962.1, from coordinate 12,611 downwards.
ATTCTTCCACCTAGTTCTTGGTCTTCCTCTCTTTCTATGACCTAGATGCACAATGCCCATTACCTCTCGTGCCATGTGCTGTTCTTCATTTCTTCGCATGATATGACCATGCCATCTTAGCCTTGCTTCTTGTATCTTCTTAGATATTTCTATAACTTTTAAAGACCCTCTGATATACTCGTTTCTGGTTCTGTCTCATCTTGTCACGCTTAACGTCCATCCCAGCATTGTCATCTCTGCAGCGTCCAGCTTTTTTACTTCAGTCTAAAAGAAATCTATTGAATCGTGAAACAGTGGGCGCTTCGAAAAAATAAGGTAATAAAGTGATTACGTCATGAAACATTTCTGGTAGGAAACTGTTTTTTGACTGCATCTCAAAAATTCAAACCTTTATCGGACGTATCTCAATGTTTATTCACGATATCTTTAATTTGTATTATCTACCTACGTACGCGAGAATGGTACGGTGTGTGTAAACCTTTGTCGAACTATTGAATTTCATTACACTTTTTTTATAAGCAACTCGATTTTCAGGGTCAGGGCTAAGGTTGCTAAGAGTATAATACACTTTCAGGACTTAAGTTACTTAACAGGTTGCTAGGTTATTTTTTATCTGTAACACCAAATCATGAAATAACCGAAAAATTTCACACATGTCCACACATTGGCAAAACTAAAGTAATAAGGTACCTAAGGTATTTGTTTCAAATCAGAAAAGAATTCTTCTGTCATTATTTTTAAAACAATTTGTAATTTTCTTCTTCGCAAAATAATTTGCTCACTAACGGTCACGACTGAGGGTGTTTGGCTTTTTGGCTAATTTGAGGGTTGAAGCCTTAGCAACTGGGTTGCTTATAAAAAAATGTGTACATTGTGACGTCGTACTCTATAACCTTACCTGCACGACCTTTTCTCTGTTCAGCACTGGCTCTACTGATCCAAAATTCTTGTAATCGTTGCATCTTGCAATGAGGGTCGAAGCTCATTTCTTTAACCTGGAACAAAAAATGATGAATCAAGTTGCTTTGAGACTATATGTTAAAACTAAATCGAAACGAAGTTATTTGCACATAACTATGCCGTCACTGAATGGGTAGCGACAACAAAAATTCCTGACTACAACAGAAATATTCAAACACAAATTACGTGGAATCTGCCAAACCAGTAGTACCCGACCTCTGTATCCATTCACACCCTTTCAATCCCACAACTATTCATCCCCCGTCCCAAGTATGATCTAAACTAACTAATAAGAATCAGTGTTTAAAACATTAATCACTGGAAGATTAATTATTAATTATTCACATAATAACAACTTCCAAATTAAGTCCTAACTCGCCGTGGACCCTCCGGCAATGTCCATGAACTTTTAAGTGTCCACCTGGACACCAGTTGAGGATCACTGTGCTTGACTGCGGGTAACATTAGAATCATAGATTGACGATGTCGAAAAGGAGGATCACTTCCCTATCGTTGCAAAAGAGACGTTATTGTCATTTTTAATGCAAGGATCAGAAGGGCACCTTATACATGGTGTTAGATACCAGAAGTACGTCTAAACATCAAAACATGTGTTGATAGCACTCTCATCATTGTTATTCTAGCAAAGAGCAGTGCTGTAGTTCAGAACAATAAAAAACCCCAAAGCTGGATGGCATAAGAAAGGGTTGAAGGGTGGATGACATAAGGACGGGTTGAAGGGTTGGATGGCATAAGAAAGGGCTGAAGGGTGAATGGCGTGAACAACAAGTGGACAGAATCACCGAATAACAATGGACGGAGTAAGTGAACAACGAGTAAACAAAATACGCGAATAACGAATCTTGGTAAACTATATTTTACCTTTCCGGAGTCACAAATGAATCGAATGCCATCAATGGTTATGGACGTTTCTGCAATATTTGTTGAGACAATGCATTTCCTGACACCAGCGGGTGCTATATCAAATACCTGTTCAAAACATGGAGAAGGCATTTATTCATACTTATGCATCGATACATGCACTATGTCATGAATAATCAATTGGCTCATGACGATAACCCAATAGTAGAACCAACACACACACACACACACACACACACACAATTCCACATACACACAGGCACATACACATAAACATACACACACTCACATACACGTAGTCGCATACACACAGATACACACACACATACACTATTCCACATACACATACACACACACATACACGTAGTCACATACACACCAACACACACACACATTCACAATTCCACATACACATACACACACTCATATACACCTAGTCATATACACACCAACACACACACACACAAATACATACCCACACATATACACACACCCCATCCATCCACATACACACATACATATGCTTGCACACATAAACACACACAAACATACACAAACATACACACACATACACAATATGTATAGATTATTCCTAATTTTGAAGTATGGAAATTAGACAAGTTAGCTGATCTTGTTACTAAACCATTGAAAGAATATTTGCCTATATGTTTACATAACAAAATAGAAACTTGAGAGGTGTAAACTTTGCAACAGGGGAACTTGTTGTGGCATAAACGGCCTTAAATGTTGTAAAGAAGACAAACCTTTTCTTGCTCTTCCACTGACAAAGAGCTATGAAGAGGTAAAATTATCCACCTTTGGCTTCTCTCGGCATATTCTCGTGCAGCTTCCACAACGACTGCTATTTCTGCCATGCCACTCATGAAAATCAGCAAATCACCCCGTTCCGACGACGGATACTAAAAATAATAGTAAATAATGAAAAGGTATTGCGTCTCAAGATTCTTCGTGTAACATTTTAATTCAGTTTCGAAGTCCATTAGAGAGAGACTATTTGTTAAAGACAGATCTATCGTAGAGGATATTGTTTTCAGAACAGTCAAGTGTTGTTAAAAGTTATTGCATTTGCTGATCAAAGGCTAACCTTTTTGTCAATGAGTTGCATCACACGAAGATAGGGTGATGGGTCTAAACGCTCTCTTTCACCAGTCCTTTCTGACTTCTAAGGAGAAAATAATAAAGGAGAATGGATAACTATGATCTGTTTCACTTTATATAAAATAACGTTTTTCATGCCATAATACAAAGGATTTGTGAAAACTATCAATTATCAGCTTTTACTAAACCATTTAGCAGTATAAAGGTATTCCGACACGACAAGGGCTCTTAGATTATTTCAACACCGAAATGTTTGCGGACCCTTGAAGGCAAAACTCCCCAGTTTACGAATATCTTCAGTAAAGGTACAACAAACCTGCTAAAATAACACTTTGCACAATAGATGCTTCCGATTAGCGGGAATGTTTTGATCAATATTTTTAGGCCCCACGTGCAAAACTTAAAAATGCAACATACTTGGGTAATAATGACCACAGGCCAACAGATATAAATAGAATGTTATCGGACAGTAATTGTGCCAGACCAATGTAATAAATGCCCACGCGATTGCATTATAAAATTAGTTGAGAAGAGACATTCGAAACATCGTAGTCTCAACATAGAAAAATCGTAGTCTGAACATAAGTATCATAGAATCAAGATAAGATAAGCATCGACATTGCTAAGTCAAAGGAAGATCATACGGAACTGTACAAGAATCAAGACGAATATTAGGAATGTTTAGCACTATGTGTCTTCGACGTATCCATAACTTACTACAAGAAGTCCAGCGAGCGCTTAAGTTAAGGGACTTCTGGCGAAGGTGTCTGAAATGGGAACAATTTATCTCTCCCTCTTTCAGGAGGCCTTTTCTACTCAGAAGTTAGCATTCTTTGCACGGACGGCAGAGGTCAAATACTTCACCTAGCAATATACGGTTCCACGTCTTTTGTAAATGATTAAGTACACGGATCAAGCAGTTTCAAGTACGAAAGTGCGACTTTTTCCTTCTTTCAATTAATTTTTTCGCCGACTTTGCCGTATAGTATCGTAGTCCAGCGTTTTCCCCACACAATAATTTTAATCATCCGTATAATCGCACCCTTACTTCTTGAGCCTTGGGATGGTAACCATTAACTATTGTCTCAACATCCTTTATGAGGCATTCTCATCTTCTCGAGCCTGTCAATGACTTAAATAAAGTTGAAGGTTGAAGTCGTTGAAGGTTGCTCTGAAAGATATAGGGCTTGATGGCGTTTTGTAGGTCAATGGCAGCGATGGTTTAATTAATAATGTATTCGCAAGACAGAGTTAAATCCCGCGGTACATCTCCGAATTAAGAGGTGCTTCTTGTTACAAAGAAAAGAAACAAGAAACTTAACACCAAGGATGGGAAAGGGTAAATGCCAAAGAAATAGTTTTTTGACTGCGCCTGTTACAACATTCTCTGTCGGGATCACTTTAGTCAAATGATACGGCAGGCTCTAGCAGACAGTGCCAATAAAATCTAGAATTTAAATTAATTACTGTTGTTAGGCCCTCATCTTGTTGCAAAGGGATGCCATTGTAATACATGTGTTTTAAGGATTACCAGACATCCGTGGTACCCAGTTTGTGCGAAAAAATAAGAAAGAAATGTACTTTGGACGGCCTCTGTTGTCATTTCTCTTTTACTTAGAATTTGGCATACTGCAAAACAACAATATCATCAACAATAACAGCGACAACAAACACGGAAAGAGTAATCACTTACCTCAACGAAGTGAGGAACATATTGCAACTCGATGGGGAACAGTCTTCCTGGTACCTGGACGAGAGAATAATAACAGAATGCTGAAACTTGGGGCCATAAGGCAAAAGCAGCTATGATCAATAGTCTGGGGAGATAACTGCTGGCTTTGCCCATGTATATTATAATAAGCATAATTTAAAACCATTCGGGGCCATAATTTTATAGCGCTTATCCTAAGTGGGGCGAGGAGATGGGTACTCTGTTCAGACCTTCAAATAGCAGAAAGAAAACCTTGGCAATCGGCAATAAGACGTCTATTCAGTTGAAGAAATAAGGAAGACCACTTTCGATATTTGTGTATAATGTATGCTGCAAGTTACTTCACTTTCACTGTATTAACCGAGCAACAGTAAAGTATTACAAACCTGAAGTACTGGAGCGTCGTGAAAGTAATTGGCAAAGAGGCTGAAACACAAAACAAAGAATAGTATCAAATAGCAGAGGAATGCGATGTAAATAACATTAAACTAAAATGGAAATACTGCGATTTGAAAATGTGGGGGCTACAGGTTTTGATAAATAAAAATTTTCACGGTATATTGTACTGTATACGGCAATGTGTAGGTCTGGCTTTATAAATTAGTTCTGGGCCACGCATTATGATATGGCACAAACGGGTGACAGCATCAATCTCAAAAAATCAACAATACATGACCTAATGAGCTAATGATTGACAAAAGATCGGATTAGGAGGAGACAAGTTGTAAAGACGAATGTGGCAAGGAGTTCGCTGATAAGTCAAGAGACCGAATGCCCTGTTTGAAGCTGGAAAGGGCATGCTAGTTTTATATCTTGGGACGATATAGGAAATTGAAGAACAATTGCTTTCAAGTCTCTCACAGACCGGAAAATCTGGAAATTCTATGTTAGGTTATCTGTATACAGGAGTGCCACACATAAGCAGAGAATACATTCCCTAATTAAATACGACCACTCTGAATCTTAGGAAGATAAAGTGGTATGTAATGTAATTGGCAAGTCTGACAATGCGTTGACAATGCAAGGGTACTATTGCATTCTCAACACGAAATAGATGGGCATCTATGAGATGTATTTCACGTCTTTGTTCGCCTAAAAATGCCAATGATGTTGCAGGATTATCCACTATGACACACAAACATGATAAACACTATCACTTGGTGTATTAGTGCCTACCTAGCACGTGCTAATTCTCTGATAACATTCAAGCATCGCAGTACCCTTTACGGTGGACGCCTTTCCGAATACGTTTAAATACCTACAATACCGACGAGCCAACTTTCGCGGAAAACACGAAATGGGGATCGAAACCTAAACATCACAACTAACATGAATTAAAATTTGGGGCATTTACACTCAAGTATGGCCTAACACACTTATCGATCAGATACTTTTCCGCACATGTGTTTGTATACCATTGGATAAAGTCCAAACTGCAATACCATAACCGCGTAATATTTCTATAAAGCAAAGCTTACTTAAGTCTTTGCTTGTCCACAGTTGCAGGTTTGTGTCTCTCAGCAACAGACACACTGTTCACCGCCTGAAAGCGGTATCAATAAACAGGAAACAGTAGTTATGGCGAGCTTTCCTATTGTAGACAGGCGTCCGGACTAGTCAAGTATCTACATTAGTGAGTCATCTAAGTTAGGGAAGTGTCCAGATTAGCATGGTGCCTATATCATAAAGATATCATCTACGCATGCCAGCTAATGTTTCTGAAGATCAAACTTACCTAATGTTGATCGTAGCTGACATCAATACGAGTTTCAAATGCTCCCTTTGTTCCAACAAACATCTCAGTACACCAAGGAGAAAATCTCCATTCAGGTGTCTCTCATGTACCTCATCTACAACAATGACACTGTATTTGGAAAGCTTTGGGTCTGTTTGAAACTGCCGAAGTAGTAGACCTTGCAAGAAGGAGTAAATAACAAAATTATAAGTTTACAAGGGTACGAATCCAAACTCGTACGGATCCAACTGGATCCGATTCCGTATATACACCCCAGAAACGGAATCAGATCCATTTGGATCCAGAATTCTGCGCACTAATCCAATTAGCAAATCAACAGCTCGTTGTATTGTAATACCAGCTGAGATAAATTGCAACGTTTGAAATATGAACAATAGGATATTATGAATAACGTCTCAATACATAGACGAAAATAGAATTTGAATAGAAATAACGTCAAATTTACCTCGTAGTGGCATTTTTCACCTCATTTTCGATCCGTACCAGTTTGGATCCGATCCCAAGCGTTTACACGAGAACTCTTCGGCTACGGATCCAAACTGGTTCACTTTCATAAGTGGACCTAAACTGGTATGGATAGCAGATCCAAACGAGTTCGGGTCCACCAGGTCCCGTGCAAACGCGGGGCCGATCCGTACCAGTTTGGATCCGTACCCGTGTAAACAGGGTCTAAATATTGGCACATCGAGACCAGAAAAAGTACTGACCTTCGTCCAGCAGGGAAAATGCACGTTAATATTGTATTTAAAAGCGGACAAATTACGAGGTAGGGTTGAATATAAAAGCTTTCAGCTTCGTTCACTTCAGGAACTGGCGCCAGAGTTGCAGTACGACAAGGGTTCAAACCTTAAATTGCCGTATGATACGAAAATATTTATAAACAAAAATTCGCAATGGTGATGGTAAACTTGTGCCGCATGAAAATCAAATGTTAGTAGCGTTCGTGATCAGTATTCTTACATCCATCTCTACCATACCCTCCGCCACGAGACACAATCTCTTACAAACATGAGTTAATTTTACAAGGCCTAAGTGATACTGACAATATATAATCAGTGTCATGTCTCCCCCTACTCTAATGGCCAAGTCTATCAGGGAGCGCTTATATCAAATACTATCTCATATCATGACATGATAATCTTCTTATTCTTAGCCGGTCACGCCACTGCTTGTAGATGGCCTCCACAACCTCCTCCACGTCTCTCCATTCTGCGCCTTCCTAATCCACTTGTTTCCGGCCTACTCTTCGGTCTCATCTCTCCACCTCCTCTTGGCTCTGCTCCCGTCTATGGGCCTCCACTCTGTTATTTTCTTGGTCCACTTGCTGTTCTTCATCTGGGCGAGGTGTCCTGCCCACTAGCTTTTGGTGTACTCTACTTTCTCGATGATATCCCTCACCTTGGTTCGTGATCGAATAACATCATATCACTCTCAAAAAGACTGTACTATACTTTTACACACGAGATAGGAGATAAGTAAATTATACAGGTATACAATCTAACCTTCAGTTAAAAAAAGTATCCTTGTTGCTTCTGTCTTGCTTGCGTCAAAACGAACCTTGTAAAGAAGAGAAGAGGAGAAAATCATTATTGATATTGATCGAAAGACGAGAGATTATTCAACCAAAGAAACAGATTGGTGAAACTGGAATTCATTGACTGGGCAGTCTCTCAATCAAAGACTCCTAATGAGCAGTGGGCCCGACATTGAAACTACCATTAGAAAACAGAAAAGCCATCAAACAGGCTAACTAATAAGTAAAGGGCAGCTGAGGCGTCCAAGGCCGACGGCCCTCAATTTGTGCTACCGGGCAGAGAAGCAAGCCATGAGGCAGGGGCAACTGCCCAGTAGAACTGCCTCTCGCGGATTATGGAAAGAATCTGTCATCAATGAGAACAGATACCACCTCCATTCCTTGCCATAAGGCCAAGAAGAGATCTGACTGGGGCATGTTTTTGTTTCCTTTTTCTTTGATCGGTGTCTCTGCATAAAATTGAGAATTATTTCGCAAATGAGCAAAATTTGTTTAAACGTTATAGATATTCACGTATCTTATGGTAAAATGCCCATACTTAACATGAAAGAATAAGGAAAGTACCTGATATCCAACGTCCGATCCATATTCATTCAGAGTTTCAAACCCTACTCTTTTTGCAAGTGAAATACATGCTATACGTCTTGGTTGAGTACACGCTATCTTGGTAAAGCCAGCTGCTATTAGGTACTGTGGAACCTGGAAGGGGCACACAGAGAGAATCCATTACAAGGTGAATAAATTTACGATTAAATTGATAACTTTGATCATTTTCCCTGGTGGTTCTGGTTCGTTGGTTACTGGTCATACTATCCTGTGCAAGAGTATTCATACCTTGGCTCTACTGCCAAAAAACCTGCCCTAAGATACAGAGATAAGTAAGGAATCCGTAGATACGTCGATATTGGTCAAGAGAGTTTAGCAGGGACACACCCAACAAGAACACTGGGTTGTTACTTTAGCTCCTTGTTTTTAGGTGTAGAGAAATAATATTTTGAAAGGCATCAGAGAACTAGAAATTATGCCACCACTTATAATCGAACCCACACTATCATGGCATATGCTCTACCAAGTGAGCTAGGTGATCTCCGACGTTACCATACTCTATCTTTCTAGTCGCCACATTTGCTCCCAATCATCCACCAGTGGACATTAATATCCAGCTAAATGCAGTTGGAGAAAAGCGTCTGTGTACCATGTGACCATAGAAGGACTGTCATCTGGCCAGTCTATCTGTCCAAAGCCAATTGAAAGTTAGACAGTATAATGGAGAAGAGAGAATTTAAAATGAGAAGGCAAAAATCTGACTTTCCAAATCCTCTATTCTCAAGAAATGATATTCTTGAGAATTAACGCCACTTGCAATGCAACGAAGAGCAAAAGGCAAAATATCCAGAAAAGTGATAATAAACTATGTAAAAAGAGAGTATAACCTTCAATTACGGTGGTCGTTGTTACTACCAAAGTCACTCCACCAACAGTTTGCTGTCACATGGAAATCATGTCATGCCTCCTTTGTTTAGCTTGAAATATTAAAAGAAAGCATCTGCAGCAACATCCATATTACTTCTTAAAAATCCTGGAAAGACTATAAAGCAGCCCAGTTTCTGTAGTTGTAAATTGATAACATCAGGATTTGGTTTTGGGCATGGCTCAGTGCATACTTCAAAGTTTTTTGGCTTTCCGTTTATGATGGTGATCCTGGAACAAGCTGTGTTACGTTTTAAGGTTAGAGTCAATATAAGAGAGTAAAAGTCCTGTCCCAATGGCCCAAACTTCTTCATATAGAAGTCATAACACATAAAATTAAGACAGCAAGTTCTTGACACCGACGCATTTCAGGTCAACTTAAAATCATAAATTTGTTGTACCACATGCTTGTACCATATGCATTTTTGTGCTATTTAAAGGGTTATTCAAGAGATTGCAAAAGCTGAGGTTCCTGTCCAATTTACCCACTTCCTTACCAGTACCTGCCTTTTGAATGATTCTCTTGGCTTATATAGATCACTAACTAAGAATAAAGAGTAACTGATTGGCAAGATGATGCATTGACTAGAAGTAAGAAGGACGTATTTAGTGTCCTTTACAATTTAACAGCTTAACCAAGTACAGATATGTTTTACAAATTGCAAAGAGCATAAAACATACTTACTTGAGTAGACTTGCCACATCCTGTGTCTCCTGCTACAATAACAACTTGGTTGCTCTTTACAGCATAAACAATCTGTTCTCTGTATTGATATATAGGTAAGCTCTCTTGATCATGCCGTAGTTTAAGAAGCTTGTTGAACTAAAATTGCAACAGGGAACAAGGTGCAAATAAATTTTATAAAATTTAAACCAGTCAATAGAAATAAAAGTTAATGCTTCTATCTATGGGCACACCAGATTTTTCTGTGTAGTGCATCAAATAATTTCCCTGCTGGGGATTCCTTTTCATCAAGAATAAAGGCTTGAACCCCTTGCTATGCCCAATCATCTTCTTCATAGGAAGGTGAAAATTAATCTGATTTTATATATAAGACTCAATGCATCTATGTGTCCAGATATATATATGTTTGCTTCTATGTTGCTCTTCTTCTCCTACACTACTTGACGAAATCAACCCAAATTTTGTAGACTTCATGTTGAAACCAATGGGCACGTTTTGGGCTGAATGTATGTTGCTGCTTTCCTACTATTCTGGAGTGCCAAATAAATGGGCAGGTCTGAATAAAGAAGGGGGTCATAATTACGGTCTAAAGTTAATAAACGGGGTGCCCAAATAAATGGGGGGGGGTCTGAACTCCAGTCTTAATTTTGTGAAAGTTTTAAATAAGGATGACACATATGAGGACAAAATTGTACTAATTGACTAATTAGCAACTGTTTCATGGTCAAATGTTGCATGGGAAGTTATTCAAGTGTTTTTCAATATCATTTACATTTTGAGTACCGGGAAAATACCTAGAAATTAATAAATAGGGGGTCCCAACAAGGAGCAGGGGGTATAACTTTCAAAAAATTAATAAGTGTGTGTGTGTGTGTGGGGGGGGGGGGGGGTACGATTATTTGGCACTCAAGAGTAGATTGCTTGATCAGATCCAACCATAACCTTGATGTTGGAACTAATGGGCAGGTTATAGGCCAATGGACCCAGGGATTGCCAGAAACTTTGCAACTTTTTTTCATGAGGCTGGATTAGAGGTTAATGCATAAAAATAAAAACCTCTAGCACCCTCAAATCAGGGGGTACAAAGGGGGGGTCCCTTGGTCAATCTGGGCCACCTCCACCTGCTTCAGAGGGTTATTTCATTGCATCAGATGTTCCATCTGGCCCCATATCCCTGCTATTATAGTATAAATTGAAACTAGCCACTAAAAATAAAACTTCATGTTCCTCTCTATAGTTATACCAGTTTTTCCAGTGTAGACCAGGAGCTAATGTTCAAGCTACATGTTACATGTTTTTTTATTATTTTTATATTATTTATGATATATTATTTTTTCATATATATGATTTTTTCTAGACAGGCTCCAGCATGTTGAAGCAAGGCTCCATTTCAAGCTCAAAATATGCTAATCATATGCTTATTTTGGGTCAAATCAGTCCACTAAATCGAATGTACCGGTACAGGTCAAGAATAACGTTAACATGCAATCTCCTCCCTCCCCTTTTTTTCTCAGTTTCTCTGCAAAACTGATTTGGAAATATGCTTAGTGTATGCTTATTTTTTCAGCAATCTGAGCCTGTTTGTGCTTATAAGTATTATGCTTATAAAAAACCCATGTGCTCTAATTCATATGCATTTACGAGAGCCTTTATAGAGAAAAAAAAATAGTATTCAATATCGTAAAGCATTTGGTACATGACTCAACATACTTCATTGCTCATAAATTGCATGATATGCTTATGCAATGGCCTACACTAATTTCCTTTAAAACGATTTTCAAATGAATTAAATGACAATCATGATCATGAAGCTGCCTTTTCTTCTAATGAGCACGGTGATGAGGATAAGAAGGAAATGAGCTGAGTTCATCAACAAAAACAATTCAAATTCCATACTTGAAATATACCATAAGCATATAGCCTCTCTAAAGTATCCATTTCCTTAAAATGCCATTATTCAAAATAAAATTCAGAAGTAAATAAATTAAAACAAGAAACATCAATAGAAGCCAAACCTTTTGCTTTTGGCAAAAGTCAATATAATACAGGATTATGGACTTGAAGCCATCAATATCCCCTCTTTCTAGCTGATGGTACTTTCCCTCTTTTCCTATCAAAAAAAGATAAAATATAACATTACAACACGGACCAAGCACAGTGGAAAGAATTATGGTAAGAAACAACATATGTACATATAAAGTAAGCAATCATATTTAAATATATATACATATAGAATATGTATATGTCTGGCACCGATGAAGGCTCAAAGCTGAAACAGGATAAATATCAATTGATCAATTTCCCCATACCTACTGACTGGAGGAGAATTTGCGAAAGATTGACACTAAAAATCCCCACCTTAGCTTTTGAGCTGGATGGCTCAATGGTTGAGGCATTGGTCTAGTTATCATGAGGTTGAGGGTTTGAATCCAGTCTGCACCATTAAATTGTAGGCCTAAGCTATAGTGGTAATGCTCCACTCTTTGAGAATTAC